>JAAGNO010003254.1:72125-84825 GCA_033439905.1 Ceryle rudis | reverse complement strand
TACTATTGCTGCTTTCCAGAAGTAATTTGTATAGTAATTACTTGGGAGCAGGGACAGTATCCATCTTAGTGCTCTGTCCAACTCTGTTTAAAGAAGATAAGTGCATGCCAAATTGTTTGGTACACAGTAATGAGTGAGGGAAGTTTACAAATAAACTGAAATATTGCTCAAGTTTTGCACAAAGGCAAAGTTGCCCATGCTGTGCCCAGCCTCTCAGTGAGGCTCACAGGGTGTCGAGGGACAGAGTGGTGATTGATGAGCTGAGGAGGAGCCTGGTCACACCTTCGGTGAGGTTGGGATTTGTGAGCATGAAATAAACCCACCAAACCCTGAATGCCTTAGTCAGCATATGTGAGCTCAGGTCAACTGTCATTAGTCACATCTGCAGAGTCTCATTTGGTCATTGCTTTTAAGGGAGGAAGAGAGCAGGAGTAGTAGTTTTGAGCCAATGGCTGATGCAGAGGGAAACTGAGCAGGTCTTGGGCTCCTCTAAGTCAGACCTGCCTGGTCTTTGCTGTTGTCTTTCTCTCCAGCATGTGAGCAAGCAGCTCCTGTGCAGAGACTTGTCAGGTAGGACTGAAAATGTGCACAAGGCCAGACAAAGTGACTGGTGAGTAAGGGAATCAAGATATTTTAGGATAGCTAAATTACACTGTCCAGTCTAACTGGGCTTTTTATGTAGCCAGTGGAAAGACACAGTCTGCTCCTTAAGATAATTTAAAGGATGACTGATGCTGAGAAAATATCTGGAGACATCTGATTTTGTGTAAACATCCTTTGGGGAGGTGTGGGAACAACTTCACAAGTACAGCCTGGGGTGGGGCTCTGCAGGGAGGGCATTTTTGAGGAAAGGGTTTGGTTATGACATGGTGCTTCACAGACTGGAAGTAACAAGTATTCTTCTGCAAAGCAGCCAGATAGGTATGGGGCTGCAGCAAACCATGAGGGCTGCCTAAATGGGAGGTGAGGCAATCCTTCCTGCTGTACTGGATAGACCTTGGGAATGCATCCGACATTGGGCTTCAGGCCTGAAGGAGGAGAGGATTGAAGAAACATTGTCCAGGAAGGTACAGCAAAAATGATCTGAGAGTAGAGGCTCTGGGGGTTGTGGGATTAAGACAGTTTACTGTCAAGAAGAGATAACTTCAAGGAGGTCATGTTGTTTGAGTTCTTCTGGGCTGTTGCAGAAAGGGAGGGAAGAGGCAGCTCTCTGTGTCTGTGGTAGTTGGGATGAGAAGTGATATTAAAATATATATAACTTTAAGGTGAGGATGAGGAAGCACTGGGATAGATTTGCCCTGGGAAGTGGTGGAGTTGCAGTCACTGGGGGTCAGAAGTTAGACAAACATCTGCCAAAGGTGGAGCTGACCCTGCCTCAGGTGGGGCAATAGTCCGCCTGGCCTCTGCTCTGAGGATCCTTCCAACCCTCTTTGCCATGGTGATGTTGAAAGCAAGTTCTGCACAAAAATAAGTCAGTATGTTACCTTTCCCCTGCAAGGAAGGAGATGCAGAGTGTGCCCAGGAGGAAGAGATGTGCAATAAAATAACTATGGCAAAAGGGAAAACGTGACCGAGGCCTAAAACCCGTATAATTATTTCCTTCCTTCTTTCTTTTTAAATATTAATAACAGGCTTGTTTGTTTGTTGTTGGTTTGTTTGGGTTTTTTTTCCATGCTATCAAGTTAGCTGGCATTATTCTATGCTGTTGCTTAAGCCATTAATGCGCTGTGCTCTGAGTTATATTTTGCAGGCCTTTTCCTTTCTCTCTCAGGAGGGATTTTCTTATGAAGTGCCACTGTAGGCAGTGGAGCCGGGTGCTTGGGTACGGTGCAGTGTGGTACTTTGTGAATGAGTTCCTCTGGTTCTGGAACAAACAGTGACTTTCTGACGCAAGACTCCTTTGTTTCCCTTCTAAGCAGGCAGCCCTGCAGGGTGACTGATTTTTATAATAATAAAGAAAAGCACACTGTGTGCACTGGGGATAAGAAGAAAAAGGGTTGGTGAGTGGTTTCGAGTGGGATTCTTGTGGCTGGCATCCTCGTCGGTACCAGGAATGCTGCAGCAAAGTGCAATAAAAAAGTTATCAAGTGTATAACATGCAAAACCTTTGCACGGATCAGCATGAGTATGTCAGATTGGGGAATTATGGTCCAACCAGCCCACCTGAATATGAGTCACACCAAGCTGAGATCCTGCAGATGTAGCAGTGGCTGTTGGAGTTGCTCTCTGGAATATATAGACCCCTCTGTAGATGGGGCAGATGTGCCCTCAAACAGTCCTGCTTGCACAGCTACATAGGTTCCCGTGGGCTGTGGTCATCTACTTGAAGCCAAAGCTGAAAAAAACCTGGAAGGTTTTGTCTGTCTGCAAGTATTTTTCATCTGTTGAGATGCTTAGCAGCAAGCCTGGGCAGCATGGCCCATAATTTCAGGTCTGTGCGATCAAAGTTTCGTGATGAGTAAAGCCTTTTTATCAACATCAGTGATAGGAATAAAACAGGTTTTGTTCTCTTCCTGCTGCAGAGTTTGTTTGTATTGCCCTGTCCACTGAGGATTGTAAGGAGCTAGGGCTGGCCCTGGCTGGCAGTGCTGCTACATTGGCAAGAGGCTGTCCCATAGATGGAGGTCTTCCAGTCTTAGTAAAGATGGTCAAAGTAAAGAAATGCAGGCTCTCAGTTGGCTCATTAATGCCTGTGCTTGTCAATTCAAATACGTTGTGTGGCTTTTGCATATTAACAGGCTTTTGATATTGGACAGAATTGTGGAGAATTCAGTAGCTGCTTGGGAGTCACGGAGGTTTTTCCTTTTTCCTTGTCTCAGATATGCTGAGGGTAAACAGCCCTGCCCTCTAGTGCCATTTGCCAAATCTGTTAAAGCCGAACACATCCGTGATCCTGGAAACATTCCCCACTCAGAGCATCCCTTGGAGCATGCTGACCTGTGCCAGTGCAGGGCTGCCCTGGGCATTGTGCCGGGTGGGCTGGAAACAGCTGAAACCTGGCAGCTTCCAGGTAGGAATGTTTTAGCCCCATGCCAGGCAGGGAAGCCTGGCACATGTTGGGTTCCCTCTGCACAGCATTTGCAAGTTTATTTCTGTATTTTGACTTGAGCAACCCCATTGAGTTTGGTATTTGCTTTCCCATAATGTTTATTATGCCTTTGAGAGACATGCAGAAGAGCTAAATGATGAACAACCATTTCAATAGCTTTGCTCTTTCAGCCCCATAAATAATGAATTCATTGGGGTGAGAAAACACATGCCCAGACACAAACACATGCAGAACCTTGCAGGGGAAAGGAAATAAGCATGGAAGCTTGAGATCCAAATGCAGAGCCCTGTGCCAGTAAAATGAGACCTGATTTTTGGAGCGAGAAAGTGTCACGGGGTGGGTTTTGAATTAATTGAAGACAAAAAGCAATTAGGAATGCAGATGAGTGCTGGATGAGGTTTGAGGTGATAGGTTGCTACCTGCTTGGCTTTTGGAGAGGACCATTTGTTCAAATGGGTTGTTTGTTTTATTGTCTATAAGTGCTGCCTTTAAGCATCAGCTGAAATAATTTGCTTGTGACTTGGCTTGTGTGGTGACTGGCTTCCTGCAACCTGACAAGGTGTACAAATATATTTTGAACTTGTTGGCCAGCTTCACGTTGGCCAAACGGGGTGGTGTGGTTTCAAAGAGTCTGATTTCCTGGAAGTTTTGTAAAAGTAAATAAATAAATGAGACACCCCCCAGTTCCCATACTGCCCATGCTGAGAGTACTTGTAGAGGCAGTATATGTGCAGCCTGTTATAGGCACTGGGGAATTCACAGTGGAGAGGACTGGAAAGGCAGCTCCACAGAGCTTCCTTAGCCCCAGTGCTCACAAACCAGTCACGGCTTCCAGACGAGCAAGGGCTGTGTGGCAAGGCATTGCATCATGGAGCGTGCCATGTCCAGGGACAATGCAAGAGGAAGGGAAGAACCAGTGTCTTCTGCTTTGTTGGCAGTTACAACAGGTGAGCACAGCATGGCAGGGTCTGGTGTGTGCTGGCAGAGCGTGTCAGCAGAGCCCTACAGGCCCAGGTCTAACTGGCTGAAATCCAAGGCTGACAGTGCTATCCAGGGGCTGAAGAGACTGTTGGGATTTAATACTTCATATTTTTCTTTGCTCTGATGCATTTTCCTCACTTTCTTAGCACCGCCAGCTCCTGCCTTCAGAAAAGTGTCTGCCTGCTCTTTTGAGCAACAGGTTGCACATGGCTGGACAGCGATGGCCTCTGTCAGAGGCCACATCCCCTCTTTGGTCATGGGAGTGTGCATGAAGGAGCCAAGCCTGGTGAATGTGAGAGGTGGCAGGCTGCTTGCCAGCACTGCTGAGTCCTTGTGGTGGTGGAGGGGCCATGAGCAGCTGCACTGTGCTGGGCACCTTTACTCCTCCTCTACTGGGCTAGTTGTGGACCGCTGGGGTTTGGCTTTTGGGTGCCTTTCTCAGGAGAACCAATGTGCGGTAGGGGTTTTGAGCCCAGCTGATGTCAGCAGTTGCTGAGTGGGATGCTGGGCAGAGCAGCATGTGGGGTGAGCTGCCAGCACTTGCAGGGCTTCCCAAAACTAGGTGTCTGCAAACCTGGGCTGTACTAGGAAGATAAATGAGGTACAAGTAGTTCACCTGGGCATCCTTAGCAGTGTTTTGCTGGCTGGAGAATAGCATTTTTGGGATAAATCTGTGAAGTTCTCTTCTGGAAAAATAGTAGGGAAAAATATACTGGTTTGCAATTAGTCCTTCAAACACAAGTGCTCCTGGACAGGCAGCAGAGCATGTAGGCACCTCTTTGATTTATGACATGCTAAGGCTTCAATTCCCCAATCTGTCTTAGCTTGATTTGCCCTGATAAGAGCTAGGGGATTTTCATAAAGTTTGATCATCTTCTTATAGCCTTGTCTAAAATGTTTCACAAGTCAGCTCCCAAGATGAGATTATCTTTTGTGTAGCTGGGAATTTGTTTGGGGAGGGCTGCATAATTCAATTTGGAGGCACTTTACCACTCAGCAGGTACCGAGGAGGGGGTAAATTCATGCAGAGTTTAAAGATAGTGAATTTCTGAGCTTAACTGGGACTCACAGTTCTCATCTTGGCTTCAAAACCGTAAGTACTTGACTATTGCATAAATAGCTTACCAGTCTGCATGCACTGATTTATCTTTTAGATTCCCTCGGTACTTGGGCCACCTATGACAACTTTTGATGTGCTATATTTTCCTTTTGATCTCTAAAGCAAGTGAAGCCTGCAAGTTCATGATGTCCGAGCTCCTTCCTTCTCCCCATAGATGTTCAACTTCATTAGCCAGCCAGCCAAATTTGACTGAGAGTAAATACTGTGTTGCTGCAGGTTTTGTGACCCTAGGTGACTGGGCTGAGCTGTTAGTGCCTGCAGAGGTTCACAGAAAAGATGACAAATGGAAGCTGGGGAGAATGGAAAGAAAGAGGCATTAGTAATTCCTGAGTTCGGGAGAAGTTCAGCCAAAGCTTCCCCCAGTAACTGTCAGTTCCTTTCTCATTCCCCTTAATATATCTAGTTGGTGTGATGTTGGAAGCTCAAATGTAAATGCAAATAAAAGGTAATTTTGCAGAGCATCATTCCTTCGAGTGCTGCAGTCATTACAAGGTAAAATAATACGATTGGAGAGATAATAGCAAAGAGGGGAAAAAGGAGGTGTGAGCAAAAGAGAAGTATTCAGTTGAGTTTTAGAAAGAAACGGAGAACTAATGAGGTGGAGCTCATCTAGATGGCAGCAGCAGGCACTGCTTTTTCCACCAAGAGAGGTGATGTGTGTCTGGAGAATAAAAGAGAATTAAAAAGTTGCCTGATTAGTGGATGGGGGTAGAAGGAAGTATTGAGAAGGACTAGGAGTAGACTGAAACAACCAAGGTATTGTGGGTGTATATGTACTTCAGTTTATTTAGAATGGGTGACTGATACTGGGCAGTTCAGAAAACCAGGCTGCTTTACCTCTGTAATCCCTGTCTGTCTGTATTTTTAAAATAATGTTTGAGTTGAGCGGTTCTAGTCCTATTGCTGCTACATAGTGGCCAGGGAAGGAGAACAAAGGTGACAGCAAAGGGTCTGTCCCAGCCTGGAGACCAGCACCAGGACATGCTGGGGTTTGGGCCCATCAGCATGTTCATCCTGACCCCATGGCCTCCTGGCTGATGGGAGTAAATTTTGACTGCTATGAGACTGAGCCACAGTCTGGGTGTGAGCACAAGGCAGCACTGCAGATGCAAGCAGAGCATGTGTAGGCAGAGCCCTCCTGCTCTGCTGCAGGACCCAGGGCAGTCAGGGCAGACCATGGACACAGGATGAATAGCAAAGGCAAGGTCAAATAGCCCCCAGCATCCTCAGGAACAAGCGGCATGTGTCTTTTAAGGGCTTGTTTATCCTCTGCCTGCTCCCCCGAGGTGAGTCCTGGAGCCCTGAGTGCCTTAGGGTGGCCACAGCCCTTTGCCCTGGCGATGGTGCCAAGCAGGGCGGGGGTTTGCTGTAGGCATTTAATGTAGGCAGCTTCTTGGCAATTTTTCTTGAGTGTGTGTATGTGTGTATCCTGGTTAGGGAAGCTAATAGAGCCAGGAGCTGCATAATTAGTGGGAGCAGATCCCTGTGTTTGCGTGGAACATTTGTTAGCAAGCCGGTCGCAGGATGAGTGCGCGCAGCATGTGTGGAGATGCTCGCTTGGCTCATTCTGCCCTCTCACCGCTGTGGCAGACGGAGATGTCGGCAAAGACAGACACAGGTGGGCTGCTTAGTGTGACAGAAAATAATTAGGAGAGCATTAGTTTTAGGTTGAAATAAATGGGTTGTCCAGCTGTAGCTTCTGTAGAGAGGAAGTTGAATGTTAATTAGATGCCACCAGTAATTATGGTGATTATGTATTTTTTGAGTGGCTGTTGGGAATAGCTGAATTCACATCCAGAGGATGATGTGAATGACATTTCTAATGGCTTTAAGGAAGAGGCAAGGTACTTTTTTTTAAGGAAAAAAAGCCCAAGGACAATTACAGTAAAACAAAGATACAGTAGGATGCAAAGAACTGTAAGTGGTTTGATGTAACTGCCCAGGAAAAAGGAGTGTTGAAGTAAGAGAAAATGCTTTGTGTGTGATGCAAGAAATACATCCTATTTTTCTACACATAAAAAGCTGACTGTGGCAGAGGTGAGACCTATACCTGTTCTTCCATCTCCTGGTGCATTTTCTCAACTGAGACCAGCAGTCCTCTGGAAGATAATTCAATTTATTTTGCTGAATTTTAGGTCTGCTTCATGCTTTCTTCCCCCCTTACACAGAGAAACAATGATGATGTCAGTAAAATTAGTGGAAACAGTGATTTTGTAAGAAACTATTACCTTATATTATTTGCAGACAGTTAATTTTAATACTTAGACAAAAAACTTTATTTTGCAGCCTTGTCTGTATGTAGGGCCACTCTGAAAGAGTTGTTCGGTGCATATTTATATAGACATTGTGATAGAACAAGTGCCTGCATGTTCATCTATTCAGGAATAGCTGTTGTGCTCTAAATTCAATTTTTCTTTCAGTTTTTTCTTTCAGTTGTAGAGCAAACCTCTTGCTTATACCCGCTAGTTAAGAAGTGAACTCATTAACATGCCACCCACTGTGTCTGATAACCTAACACCTTCGATCTCAGACAGTCTTAGCTCAAATTCACTCTTAGCGTTATTTGTCAAGATTATTTGTAGAATAAATTTGCATAAATTCCCAACAGGCATGTGCTGGACACCCAGACTTTGGTGCAATACTTTACTGGAAATGATTGATTCAGACCCAGTAGGCAAGAACTTGCATGCACTGTGCAAGAGTGTTATCTTCCATGCAAACCCACTAAGTGCTTCTGGAAGTTCCTCACCTCAAGAAATAATAGGAAACACTTAAATCTTATATATACAAAAATGTACAAAAGCCCAGGAACAATGAGCTAATTTGCACAGAAATCCTCTGATGGTTGTACAAGGACAGTCTTCTGTGATCCGCAGAGAAGTTCCACTTAAAGCACTTGTGTGGCTGCCTAACACAAAAAAATAAAAATAAAAATTATAGAATCATTTAGGATGGAAAAGACACTTGAGTTCAAGTCCAACTATTAATGTGACACTGCCAAGTCCACCCCTAAACTATGTCAGTAAGCACCACTTCTACATATCTTCTAAATACCTCCAGGGATGGTGACTCAACCACTTCCCTGGGAAGCCTGTTCCAGTGCTTGATAACCCTTTCAGTGAAGATGCACCATTCCCCTTCGTTCACAGGGGAAACACAGTACCTCACTGCCTGACCTTCCTGAAGCTGATGTATGGAAGACCCCTGATGATCATGATCAGGTAAGATATCTGGTTATTTGCTGTCAGGAGTGTGACTGTTTTTTCTGAGCATTGGGAGTGTACAAGATGCCCTCATGACAGGCAGTGGTCAGCATGTCTCCGAGCTAAGCAGACATCCAACATAATGATGTAGCCACCTTTTTGGTTTTGCACTGCACTGTCTGCCTGGACATCAATTGGAGAGGTGTAATCTTTCACCAAATGGCCAGCCCCTTACCTTCCTTCAGCTTCCATCTCCATGTGGAGGTTTCTTAGCAGTCCCTGGTCTTGTTACATTGAACTTCCTACTCCTTTGGGTTTGATTAGAAGTACATCCATCAAAGGACAAGTGTCCTGCATCATGAAACAGTTGCATACAGCCAGCTTCTGTCCCCTGCACCCAGGCACATGGGATGTCTGTCACATAGTGTGTGCTCATCAGAAGCAGCTGCAGTTTGCTCCCATAATGGATGTGGTCATGTGGCAGGGGAAGGATTGCAGATCTGAGGGGGCTCAGCAGTGGGGTGCCCTGCCTCTGGGAACAAGCCTTGGGCTAACAGCTGCCTGAAAACTTTTGGTGGGTTGGATGCATCCAGGGGCACAAGATTTGCCAAAGGAAGGGCTGAAGGAAGGGCTGCCCTCAACTGCAAACACAACAGCCCTTGCATTCCTTAGTTACTTACAGCTAGGAAAATTGATGGCCTCTTTGATTCAATTATGTTAAATGAAATGTAGGTGGCAAGATGAATGCTTTGCTTTTACATCTAAAATCCCACTGCTGTTCAGATGTTACCGAAGCAGGAATGCACTTTTTTCATTTTTTCTCTGGCCAACCAGTTGAGTGAAAAACAGTAGATGAAAGGGTGAAAATGTGTTTAAATTTGGGGAATAGTCAGAATCTTCAAGCATTTCCTTACATGCTTAGATCACTGTACACATTTGAAAGTTGGGCTGGCCTTGATTTACCTCATGCTTACGCAGCCTGTTCTCTCCTTTTTCAGATTCCTTGTGAAGGATCTGCTGCTGGTTGATGGGAAGTTGCCAAAACACATTGTGCCACATTGGAGGGACCACAGGATAGTCTGGGACTCCCGTCCTGCTTCTTTGAGGATGAGGAGTTGACAAGTCTAAATGAAGCACCAGAAGCAGTAGTCTGCAAGAGATGGAGGAAGATCAGGAGCCACCAGCAGTGTTTGAGACTTTGAAGACTTGTTTCCAAAGGATGGTCATCTAGATATTTAAGATCTATGTTTATAGGACCTTGCTGAGCATCCAAAGGGGGGTATGTGCTGTCACCTCTAGTGGAGGCAGGCTGGCCTGTGCCACCCTATCTGTTCCGGTGCTCTGACCTTCTCTGCATGCTGTGCTATCGTTGATACTTGTTCCTATAGGAGTTTTTGATGCCCTTGTGTTCTGGCAGCTTCAGTTTTTCTTGTTTGCCCTTTACTCTCCTCTCATCCTGTACTTGCACACAGGGATAGCTCTCAGTCACACTAATGGGTTGGCTTCAGCCCTGATACATTGGTGCTTCCCTCCTTCATTCTTTCTATGCCTGGCAAGGATGTAGAGGCTGTGGGCTCTACTTGCTGGCCATGGGCTGTCATTTCAGTGACTGAGCCATCACCACAGGTAACTTTGGCTAGAACACAGTTCCTCTGAGTTTTTGTGGCTTTCTGGGTGAGGAAATCCATCAGCCTGTGGGGTCATTTGTGGAAACACCATGGGTGTTTCCACACCCAAGATGAGTGCTGCATCAGGCCATGTTTATTTTAAATCTAAGTGGCTGCTGAGAGCTGTCTCAGCCAAGGCAGTCCTGCAGGCTCAGGGCTGTCCTCTTGCAGCCTTGCTGTCTGCAAGCTGTGAGGATCACCTCCTTGGAGGCAGTCAGGTCTCAGCCCCTGGGGACACCAGGGCTTTCCAGGCTGGGCTTGCGGGGAGCTCTCCTGGTTTGCCAGTGATCACTGCAGTGCCGCTTGGCAGCCTGGGCGATTGCGTGAACCATTTCCCATCCTCTTGTCTCAAACAGTAAAGCAAATGCAAGTGATGGAGGGAGGAAGGAGTAACCAGCTCAGCTGTGTTCCTGCAGAGGGTTTCACTGAGCACACTCGTGCTTTCACAGTGTGCACTGAGGGGGTTTTAACCCTGGCATCCCTCTGGAGTGCTGGTACAGGTGGCTCAGGCTTCTGTGGAAAGCAGTGGTTTCTGTGCAGCTGCAAAGTGTTGTTCTGAGTCTGGTCCCTCTTTGCTGTGGGGTGGGGGAGAGGGTGAGAATTTTTTTTTTTGCACATATTTTTAAGCTGCTTTTCTGCTTTTCTCCTTCCTGGGTGGATGGACACTGCTGCTATCCATCCTAAGGATGTCTCCAGCTGCACACCATGAGTGAAGGCTTCAGTGCTGCAGCTCTGTGCATTATCACCTGCCTGTGGCTGTGGTAGGCAAGGTGGTGGCTCTTCCAGGAGGAAAAACTCCTCAGCTGAAGCAGTCTCCTGTGACTCCCCCGTGGACCTGGTGGTGCAGTGAGTGTAGCTGTGTGCTTTGTGCTGCTGGTCTGCATCCATCTGTTGGAGCAAAGAGAGGACTTGTTACAGCGACAGCTGAGCAGCGTAGAGGCAAGTGTGATGCCTCCAGAGCTGGTCCAAGTACATGCAGAGCCCTGGTGCTGGCTTCCTTCTGGCACGGGCACCACAGGTCTTCACTCTGGGAAATGTTTTGTTTCTTATCTGTTCCTTGCCAGCTCTCAGCAGTTTCTGTGCGTGCCCACCAGAGAGCAACCCCAGCACAGGGTTGGTGTCTTCTGAGAGATGGAGACAGGGATGGTAGGTCTGGGTTCCAGGACAAATCCACCTTACCTCTCCCCTTCCAGCCCTACCACCCCAAACCCAAGCTGAACAGTGAGTTTGGCCCCACCATGCACACAGTGTTCCGGGCAAAACGAGTGTCCCATCATCACAGAGGACATGGTGCCATGTGAAACTCTGGCAAGATATCCTGGTATTCTGCAGCAAACCCAGTGCTGTCTCCAGGGAGGGACCATGCTAGGAGTTAGCAAGGAGCATTGTCCCAATGCACAGGGAACAAGTAGGGGTTCAGACAGAGGTTACAAAACTTGGATGGGTAAAAATCTGGTGCTTTATGCAGTCTTCTGAGAAAGTGCACAGACAAATTGTATTCATCTCCTAGAATCATTTAGACTGGAAATGGTGCTTAAGATTATAGAGACCAACAGGTATCTCATTAGATATCTTTTGATGCTTGAACATGTAGCTGGATGTCTTGGTGTGATTTTGTATGCAAGATACATCCCAGTGTTTGGTGTTAGGGGAAGGAAGGAACCTACGGTTTTCATGCATCCGCACACTTTGCGAGTGTCAGCTGAACTTCAGTGCTGGCACGAAGTCCTGGGGTAGGTGGTCACATCTGAGCTTGGTGATGTGGCTCAGCCGTGCAATGTGAAATATCTCACCTGAGCTGCTTGTGTCAGGAAGGAGAGATGGACAGTATTTGTCTTGTCCAGGACAGACACACAATGCAGGGGGGACAAACTGCCTGCTGAAAGGACCTGTTCCTCTGTGCTTTGCTTGAGCCAGAGGAGCAGCATTAGTGGTGGTTGCAGCCCCAGTACATACAGAAATGGGCTTTGAAAGAAACAACTCATTGCTATTTTTATCCTTCCACCAGCCCCCAGGGATTTCGATTGACAGGATTAGTTATGAAGCCAATATTATGAGTTTAACTATGAGTGAAATAACATAACTTCTGTGGGAAGTGGAGTAAAAGAGGCAATTATACAGTAGTTTAATAACAGTGCACTGCCGGCTGGGTAGCTGAAAACTTACAGTTGACAGTAATTAGATTTTTTCATTCTTCCTGTTAAATAGCTATAAAAATTACAATAGAAATTCATCTGATTCGTTTTTATTCCATACTGTTTTCATCATCCAGTCCATGCCCATTTGGCCTTCAGATTATTATTTTATGTTTTTACTGTCTGGTATTTAAGATATGCAGAAACTGGACTTGATGTGGAAAGATGCAGAAAGCGCTAAGAATAAAGGGTGGCAGTAACACTTTTCTCAGCATCAGAAATCGAGGGTATGCTCAGATGGACAGCGAGGTCTTACTGAATTGACTCACTGAATAACAGCTGGACTTCTAACCACAGGAGTTACAACAAATCACCTAAAATTACAGTAAAAATGAGATGTTAGCAATTGAGCACTCCTTTGCCTGCCTGTTACTGTCACCATGCATAGACAGACGGGTAGGAGGGAGGGAGGGGAGGGTGGGCGGGGGGTAAGGAAAGGAAGGGAGGAAGGGAGGGACGGATGGAAGGAAGGGACGGACGAAAGG
>JAAGNO010003254.1:43753-66667 GCA_033439905.1 Ceryle rudis | reverse complement strand
TCACAGTGCTGTAGGAGGCAAATGCTGTGCAGCCCTGCAGACCAGAGGTCCTGAGTTGTCCAATCTTTGTGTCTAGGACTCAGGCAGTGTGCATGATAGCTGGCAAATGCTTTCACACGGGTTAAAATGCACCGAGCAGCAGAGCAGTGCTTCAGCACCACTGTGTCTCCTCATTAGAGCATCAGCCAGCATCAGGCTGTATCTGTTGGAAACGTGGGGCTGCATCATCAACAGTGACATCTGTCAGCATGGCAATGTGGCTTCTGCTTATGGGAAAGGGGCCTGGAGGTTCAGTGCTCATAAATGGCTGTTGGAGTCTCCTCTGTGCCTGGATTGTGCTAGAAGTGCCAGCCCCTAACAGATAAATTGAATTATCAGATTAATTCGGTCTCCTTGATTTTGTTTTCAGGATTTCCTTTGTGAGTTCCAGCTCTTCTTGCACAACATAAACCCCAAGCCTCTGGGGAAAAGCAATTGTGGTCCAATTTTGCTGTTGTCACGCAGCAGGTGTTTCTGTATACCAGCATGTAACTTCTGTCTCCTAATAAAAGAGAAAGCTCAGCGTGTCTCATCCGTTAAGTCACATGTATTTGGAAATATTTGATGCTTTGTGTAAGAAAGAGGGCAAAACAGTGATGAACCCAGGGCTGGCAGATAAGTAGCACAGAGCATGATTCACAGTCTTGGTTACACCAGCCAGCACTGGGGCAATGGGTTGGGGATGATGGAGCCTCAGAGGGTAAGCTCAGGGCCAGGTGCCTTGCAGAGAGGGATCTGTGGATCCATTTTGTGCTCTTAATGCCCTGAAGTCCTGAACATAGAGTGGAGATGTGGGACCAGCCTGAAACCCCTCCCATGAGGAGGTTTGCAGTGACAGGGTGTGGGGTTTGTGTCTGTGCAGCTGCTGGGGGGAAGCAAATGTGACATTTTTCCAAAGATGGAGCAAGCATTTGCCACTGGTATGTCCAGTTTCAACCAGGTGTCTGCGTCGGAAGCAATGATCTTACCCCCTTCTATCTTCTCTTCCTCCTCCTTCCACCCCATGGGGCAAAGCAAAGGTTTTGTTTGGATGGATTAGTGGCACAGAAATTTTCCCTTTGGGCACAAAGGAACCTATGGGTTTCTTGTAGTTTTCTTCTGATACACAAAAAGGGGCAAAAGCTGAAGTGCCAGGAAGATGCATTAGAGTTCTGGTCCTGTGTGAGCTTGGTGCACATTAAAATATGAGAGACCTGAGAGGACTTTTTTTCTTTCCAAATAGGCTCCTTGCTGGACCTGTGGGACAGCTTTCCATGATGCAGTGAAAGGCATCTCGAAATATAACAGCAGGTCCAAAAAGCCCCCAAAGCCAGCAATGAAGCACCAACTCCGATGACAGTCTATAAGTGTCAGAGCTTGGGAGGATCTTTAAGCTTAGTACCACTTTAGCCCAGAATTGTGAACAGTTTCTTTCTTATAGAGCACGCACGAGGACTAAAGCGATGCTGCATTAGCAATGGGGAGGAAGGGGCTGCATCTCCCAGCCCACTGTGGTGGTACCTGCACCACAACAAATCAATCAGCCTCTCACTGAGGGGAAAGTATTTGTTGTCTCTACTTAGGCTGTGTGTAGTCATTGTCTAATAATATGAGCATTTTGCCATCCCTCTGCAAATAAAGCTGAGGCTGACGCCTGATTGGTATATCAGCTCACTTTCTCTCGGCATTGATTTTCTTGCTCTCCTTATTTGCTTCGTAAAAAGCGAGGCAAGGAGCTGGTGCTCACTCGCTCCCTCTTCCTCCCTCCCTCTCTTCCTCCCTCCCTCTCTCTCTCTCTTCTCTGTGAGAAGCTTTTGGGAGCCTTTATTTTTAGTATGAGACAAACCTTGCTTTATTTCAGGAGACGCAAGTTGGAATATAAATCCTTTTGTAAATGTGTATGGTGATATTTGCTCCGGTAAGTTATATGCATCTCTATTTAATTGTGTAACTGTACTGTTCGGGGGAGAAGTAGGGTTTTACAGGGATCGTGAAGCCCATAGAATTGTTTTTAGGTTTGGTTTCTTTGTGCTCTCATGCTGAGCCCAACTGTTCCATGGTTTTTAGATACACTGAAATATTTTCAGTTTGTATTTTGCTTTTCAGTGGGGGGTGCCTGCTTTCAAAACTTGTTTTGCACTTCATTTTACAGCCGAAACGTGGAGAGTGAGGATTACAGGGAAAAAGAATTCTGATTTATTGTGTTCCTTCTGGCATTTTATATCAAAGATGCATCAAAAATAATGCAGAAATATTTGATATTAAAAAATCAATAGGAGCTATTTAATATTGATTATTGATCAAGTTGAAGTATGAATATCTGACTGCTTATTACCTTAGAAAGATCAATCTAAAGTATGGCAGGTTGGCAGCAACGTGCTCCTCATCAAAATATATTCATGAAATAAAATCTTTAAAGTAATTAAGAAAATAACTTGCTTCAGAATATAGAATCATTAACACAGGTGAATAGACTGTTGCTCTGACTTCCTGCTCCCTGCCTCTGCTTTGTACAGCTCAACAGCCTCATTCCTCAGCACTCTCGGATAACTTGGAGACCAATTTGTTACCTGTAAATAACAACGAGGTGCAGTTATTTATCTCTCCCCATCATAGCTCCTGGCGTGCTTTCCAGGCAGTACAAGACAGTGATTCTAATGGTATGGCTGAGGAAAACAACATGTATAGCTGTAAGATTTTTGGACTACATAATAAGTACTTGAATTTTCAGCATTATATTGATTAATTTATTGTCAGTTTTATTCTTTCATACTGGAATCATATCCACGGGAGTCGATTGCTTTGGTGTTTCAGAAGTCTTTAAGAACTTCAGCTGTAGCACAAGCTGAAGCTACTGTGAGAACATGCTTGAAAATCAAGATATTATACGCAGAATAATCTGCCTGCTCTCATGATACCAGGGTATTCTAATAGATACATGAAGTGCACTTTAATAAGGTGTTAGAAGACTGTAACTGGAGAAGGTAAGGATGTTGTGTCTGCCAGTCAAAGCTAAACTCTTCCAGAGAGAAATTTCAGATCACAAATAACTGCTTAGTCATTTGGACCAGTTTAATTGTTCCTGTTTTTTCAAAACAGAATAGTTGTGCTTTCCTGAAGAGCAGCTGATGGGAATATTTTGTGGTGTGCCCCTCCACAGAGGGCTCATGAGCTCTGCTGGGTCTGTGCCAGGGCTGCCCAAGCACTGGCTGGGCTGGGCAGGAGCTGGTGCCAGTGGCGACATTCCATGGGCAGCCAGCCACACACAGGGCATTTTACAGGCGAGCCCATGTGCTCTGTGCCTGACAGTGTTGTGAAGAGGCACCCAGGTTGGTTCTTGCATGATTGCTGTTTCATAAGGACCATATACATTTAAACCAGCTACGTAACTTGAATGTATGTGCTTGGCACAGTGTTTGAAAGCATGGTACATAAAATGTGTCCTGTACCATTGTGCTAGAGAACAAGGTACATAACAGTAATTGTCTTTTTCACAGTCAAATATTTAACTCCTCAGGTGTGAAAGCCATGGATGTCTGAGCAGTGCACATCTCACGCACTTTCTAAGCATAATCCTGCTTGCCTGAGGACAGCATTCAGCATTTCTAACTTTGCCAAGCCTTGGTATCTGGCTCAGTGCAGTTTCCTCTGGATGGGCAGAAGGACGGTGGTCAAAAAGCACACTTGGGTGATCCTGGAGGAGAAGAGGCTGGGTAGCATGAACCGAGGAGCATGATTCCTGCTTCCTACCCCACAAAATTAAATGTCGGGGTTTTTTGTGCCGCATAACTCATCATAGCAGGGGTGCCAGACTGCCCTGAAAGCTGGGCTGTAGTTTATTAAGGAAGCTAGTTGAGTTCATCTTGGTAGTTTTTAGGCAGGAAAAGGGGCCAAGGATGGTTGGTTTGACTGCAGGCAAGGGGAGGTCTCACCCCGTCCTCAAAGACAGGTTGCACTAGCCAAAGGAGTGTTAAGACAAAAAATGAATAATGTGGTTAAGTCCATCACTGCAAGACTATCCCTTGGCAGAGGAGTTTGTGGCTGAGCAGAAATGAACCCTTCAGCCCTACAAGCTGTCTCTAACAGGGTATGGCTGAGAAACACTTGTGAGGATAGGAGAGCTTGCTCTGCTCCTCACGTACATACAAAAGTGTTGAGAGTTCATGGTCTTCCATGTGTTGCCTTTTGCCCATCCTGGTGTTGCACTGTGTGGTGTCCCTTCATGTTCAGCTACTTGGTGGTAGTAGGTCTGGGGGCAGCTTCACCCAAGTCCAGTACCCCAAACCACCACTCACCTCTCAGACCTTGTAGCAGCCTCCATCACATCCCCAGGAGTGTGACATCCTCTCTGTAAGATGACCTCAGGCTGATGTGCACACCAGGGCTTGGTGCAGCTGCAGGGACATGTTCGCTGTAAGATGCTTCACAAGCTCCAGGGCTGAAAATGTGAGAGTTGTGCCAGTGGGATGGAGGAATTTCTGTTCCTTTCTAGCAGGTCCATCAGGGTTTGAAAGGAGTATGAAGCATTATTTTAGGGGTGCCTGGATCTTGAGCAGCTTCTTTTACTTTGAAACCTGTCTTCTTTTGTTCTTCGCTAACAGCTCAAACAGTTCCTAGAGAAATTCCTTAAACTCTTAAAAAATTGATTTCTTAAATATCTGGCTCCTCCTGAATGATGGTTTGTTTTTGGGGTTTTTTTGCGCTGTGGAAGTCTGAATGAATGCTTTCCTCATCTCTGTTAATCCTCTTCAGACAATAGGTGCTCTACAGAGGGAAAAGTATTTCTGTTGATACTGGGTAGTAGCTGCCTGTCACTGCTGGTTATGGCAGTTGGTGTTTTATTCTTCATGTCACTCTTGATTAGGAGTTCCTGTATAACTGTATGACCATTTTATTTTCAGGGAATATTCTGCTGTACATAGGATGGCAGATGGTAACTTTGGTCTTCCCTGATTTTGCTTTTTTGGCTCTCTTTCCCTCAGCAAGCTGAGCAGAAGTCATCTCAAAGAGTAGTGTGGTATACCCTTGTAAATACAACACATTTGTGTGTGGTGGGCTGGGGACTCAGCACAGCTAGTCTGAGCAGAAGTGGGGTTCCCAGGTCCATGCCTGAGCTCTGCCTGCATGTGTACTACCAAAAGATGCAGGTGTGTGGGAGAGCATGAGGAGAGCTGTGGATTTGGGACAGGCAAGAGCCACATCCCTGTTCAGCACATCCCTGTTCCTTTATCTAGAGCTGGCGTGGGCAGCCTGATGCAAGATGAAGAGATAAAGCTGCTGCCTGCCAGCACAACACACGCATGTCCATACATGGGATGCAGGGTTGCTAGAGAGCCCAGGCGGGCCCAAAGGAGAGATTTAGCTGCTCT
Organism: Ceryle rudis; assembly: GCA_033439905.1. Taxonomy (NCBI): domain Eukaryota; kingdom Metazoa; phylum Chordata; class Aves; order Coraciiformes; family Cerylidae; genus Ceryle; species Ceryle rudis. Next base: position 61,280 of record JAAGNO010003254.1, on the reverse strand, counting down.
CCAAGGCGTGCAGTGGCATAGTGCCAGCCCTGGAGATGTTGGAAGAGGCCCATCAGTGTGTCTAGGCTGCAGGCGAGGTTGGGGCTGGGGACACACAGCCTTTGGCCCAGGCTTGCTGGGTCAGCAGCAGCAGAACTGTGAAGCACTTTTTCAGTTTTTATTTAATTCAGTGTCCAGTGCAGATGGAGGGTCTGACTCTGCCTGCCCTTAGTTTGCAAATGTTATTGTTGCTCTTCACCTGAAGGGCTGCTCAGAGCCCTTGAACCTGCAGTGAAACTCTGGGGGCAGAGATGTGACAGTTCTGTGAAACTCTTCAGCCTCCCCCTCCTGACATAGACAACCTCTTGTTCTGGAGAACAGCAAAAACAAAAGGCAAGAAAGGAAACTGAGAAAGATGTGCTGAGCCCTTCTGTAGAGACAGGGTAAGAGACAGGTGATCAGCATGGGGTGCTGTCTCTGCAGTGCTGTGCCTTTTCTCTCCAAACGGCTGGTGCTGGGGCTGTCTGTCTGTCCATCCGTGCCGTGTGCAGGCTGTCTGGGTGGAAGGGCTCTGCGCCACCTGAACGGCTGCGCAGAGGCTCATCTGTCACTAAACTTCCCTGGTGCCATGGCAAAGCAAATATGCTGCAGCAGGCTGGAAAGCTGTAAACATATGGGCACTAACAACAGATTAAGTGAGTGATTTAGTCTAAGGGGCTTGGTAGATTACCATAAAATGTATCTTAATTAGGAAAGCAATCAAACTTGCACAGAGTCAATGAGGATGAAACATCCCTGTTGGCAACAGTGAGCAATAGGATGGGGATGGCGATGGATGGATCCTTATGCCCACTTTGTGGGGTTTGCTGTGGTTTGCCCAGTCCAGCTATGGGTGGAGGGTATCCTTATGCTGAATTATTTGTTCTTTAACCCATGAGACCATCCCAAGAGCTGCACAGAATGAGACAGTTGGTGAACTTGGACTCCTTTAACAGCATTAGCAAACCAGAAACTGCTGAAGGTGAAAGAACAGAGCGTTTGCACATTTTCCTTAAAACTGTGTGCAATTACCCAGAGATATATTTGAGTGTTTGCCATGTATAGCACATCTAGTCTCAGATAAAGGATTGGGGCTTCTAAGTGCTACCATAACACAAATAATTAATAAGTCTATCTCCCTCGCTGTGTCCTCATCTTTTAGTGAGCATGGCCATAATTAGCTTTCACCTGATTCTGAATTTGTAGCTTTTCAATTGCTTTTTTCATTCCACTTGTGTTTTCTTTGCTTCCTTATTTCATTGGTCCTGCTTTTATTCCACAGGCATGAATCTACAGATAAAAAAAAGCTGGGGAATCATCTCCAGCAGTGCAGATATAAAGATTACAACAGCCAAAAACATATTGATGCATTATTGGTTTTGTAGAAGTGCCTGCTTTCTTCCGGGGTCTGGGAGGGTTTGAAGTACATCAGGAAGTGGCACAGAAGATGTACAGTAGCTGCTAGCTGGTCGGAGGAACGAAAGGATGCATGGTTATTTCAGAATTATGTATTTGAACTATGAAAGAAATGAGAACCTTCATGCAAGGTTTTTGCCAAGTTTTTTTTGTTATCTTTTTAGTGTGTTTGGAAGCAGGTACAGCTGCAGGTTTCAGGGAATGTGAATGAAAGAATGTGAAAAGAAAAAGAGATAGGCAAGAGTGTGGAAGAGCACAGTAAGGGAGAGGATGTAGAGGAAATGGGACAACTGAAGCTATACAGATCAAGTGTGTTAAGAGCTAGTGAGATAAGGAATATTTCTTTTTATTTCAATTCAAGGACATTGTTATTAACATTTCCTAAAAATATTTGTGTTTAGGTTTTGCTTTTTATGATTAAGTGTGGGGAAGGAGAGCAATGACATCTCTGGGGACAGAGTGTAAGAGGTGTGGTGAAAAGAAGAGGAGAGGGAGGATTTAGTTTTAAAAATGTTTCTTCCTCAAAATGTTCCCTGTGAATTCCCAGAGTTCAGAAAAGCAAACGTTCCTTTATAGCCCATCATTTTAATTATTACAAAAGAAATTATTTTTACCATGTGGGCTGATAGTTAGCCAGGAGCAAATTCTTCTTCCAGCCTTTTGCAAAGAAATGGGTGCTGAGGTTGGAGCGAGCTCCAGTGGAATTTTCCATCCAAAACTGGTTTGAAGTGAGCTGACAGGTCCCACATTTTGGTCCCAACTGCATCGGATGCCAGACATTGCTCTGGTACAGAGCACTTGAGCCATCCTACATCATAACAGGTGCCATGGTGAGGCTGGGTCTGAAGCACGAAGGGGGCATCTGCTATGGTCAGATTAATGAAGGCCACTCCTAATGAACCTCAGTGTCCAGGTGGTCCCTGGAGGGCTTTGCAGAGATATTGCCTAGAAAACAAGCCATGCTCTTCCAAAAGCAGAGCCTTGGTTCCCAGTGGTTCAACTTCTACAGGTGGTGTGGTCTGAAAAAAGAAAAAAATGGCCAGACATCATCTGAAAGAGGACTGCTGGGAAGGTAAAATGGGTTGGAGGCCCCATTACTTAGCAGTTTGAGAGCACTCTCAGATCCTCATGGGAATGAGCTGTTGCACCAGATTACTAATCCCAAGGGTTTGGTGGATTCCTTCCCAAACCAAGTAATTTTCACCCATTTCCTTAAATACGCTTGAGAAAGAAGACAAAGTGGAATGCAGGCGTGCATGTGTGTGGGGCGGGTGGAGAGGGAGCAGATGACACCAAATAGCTACGCTGCAGCACGGGGAGCTGAGAGGAAGCTACTAATGGCCTCTGATGAGCACAGACGTGATAATAATGAGGTTAATGCCCTTTCATTCACCCAGAAACATCTTAGAGAACGTATAATCCCTGCTAGTCAATGGGCAATCATTAGGTCATAAATAATACAGTGTGATTGAAGGACAGGAGCCTTTCCAGTAATAATCATTTTCAGTCGGTGCTGACCTGGGAAGGGTTTTAGTGCAGCCCCCATGCTGTGTCACACTGCGGGGACCAAGCTGTCAGAGTATTTTCTTGTCGGAGGAGTGCTCGCACCTCTCGTCTCTGCTCTGTGCGTCTGTCATCGAAGCAGGGAGATTCTCCACTGGAGCCCAGGTCTACCAGGTAGTGCTAGGAAAGGGGAGCTGAAGCTGATGGAAAGAAAAATGATGCAAATTAGATAAGGAAGTGATTACAGCAGCCATCAGATGGTGCTGCAAGGGGCCTTGACCTGCCCACTGGTGCTTGGTGGTGATGCTGGAAGAGCTGGGGATGGGGCTGGGCTCCCTGTCTGGGAGAAGTGCCTTGTCCCAGCCCTTGCCCAGGACAGACTATGTTTGCATTGTGTACAACACTGCTTTTGCAAACTGGGTTTACAGTCCCTTGCCATCCAGTGCTGAGGTGGAGGAGCTATGGTGTAGTCTTGACTGTCATTGAGCCCTTGAGGCTGTATCAACCATCAGGTGTTTAGCAACAGTAAGTTCAGTGGCACTTTCTCTTCTCAGAGTGTTTCCTATGTGTGGATGTCACTCAGCCGTAATGTAAATCCCTGTGTTTATTAGAGGGAGTAAATCCTACTTAGTAATAACTTGGATCATGCTCTGTATGCATTTATGTTAAATCATGGGCCATTTTAATCCCAGATGCTCTTAAACTCACCAAGTGAACAAGGAAGTGAGCAATCTTCCAACCTTTTTTATTTTATAATTAAATGTTTACACTTGTTACACAATAAATCCCATATAAGCAGCCTGTAAAGCCTGCGCAAAACCTGTCTTTCCAAGAGGGAGCAGGAACAGAATTACATTTATGCATGGACCTGAGTGTTTGCTGTGTTGCTGAACCTTACCTGTTAATAAAATAAGAATTAACATCGCCTCTTAGGAAACCTCTCCTCTTTACCTGACCATGGATATGACCATGTCATTGCATTTTGAATGTGGTGGTCACAGGAGATTAATGCCAAAGCAGATCATGAGATGATATGGGCACACATATGGACAGCTGGCATGGGCAAGAGGCAGAGGACCACACCTAGGGGTGGCCGCTTTCCTCAGCTGGCACTTGCAATGCTCTGGGCACCATCACAATGTGGATGCTGGTAGAGACCACTACAGTTGTCTTTTTTACCAGCAGCCTAGAACTAGAAAAGTTGTCGGGCTCAAAAAGGAGCACGTCTCTGCCGAAGTGATATGTGTCACAACATGAGTTATTCAGGGATTGTATGTACAAATGTAAACAAAACTGTCCAACTCGAGGTCCTACCTCCTTAAAAGAAGAGGTTACAAATGTGGAGTTGTGGAGACTGCAGAGAAAGATCAGTAGCTTCCAGACTGCTCAACAGCTGGGGGAAAAGCAGCCTCATGCTGTAAATACAGGGAAACTACCACTCTGTGATACATCCCAAATGAAGCAGTGTACACCCAGTATTTACCTCAGGTACTCCTGAATCTGTCTGCAGAATGCCTTGGTGTGTTTTGTTCATGGAAGACTTGTTGCCAATCTGTCAATATCCACCTGCAGAAAGCAGTTTATATAATAAATTAAAAACAATACAAACCTCAGGTCCTTACAAATGTCTTCAATTATCTCAAACCTTTGACTAATGATTAGAGAGGCTGGAAGAGCACAGCAGCTCTGCCCTGCTTGTGGAAGCAGCATTGTCCTCTGACAACTTTTCATTTCACTGAGTCCAAGAAGAGATTCTCTAAATATGTCTTTATTTTCTACCTGTTAACTCTTCCATGCATGCTGCCAACCTTAGCATTAGCTTTCAACTTCCTGAATGACCATTAAATACTGGATGAAACACATCTCATCAGCTTACATTACATTTTGAACTTAATAAATAGGAAAGGCATTACACAGATTTGGTCTGGCCATCTGGAGGAACAATGTTCTTTACCTCAGCGAATGGCTATCTAATCCTCTCACATACAGTTGGGTTTTATTCTATTAAAATATAATGAGAAAAGACTACCATACCATTATGTGGTGCAGCTAAATGGGATTTTTACAATAATCAATGGAAGATGAATAAAAAAGATAAAGATTTTCTTCAAAGAAAAAGAGAGAAAATTGTCTCCTTGGGATTAAAGTATTGTAGAACCAAATTATTGTAACATGATCTTTACTCACTAAAAATACCCCAATTTCATTTCCATAAATCTTTCCATTAAGAATCAAATTAAGTTTTGTTGGGTTTTTTTTTTTCATTTTAAAAACGTGAAGCATTAAATGACATGCTGTGCTTTAAACAGAGGATGCTGCGGGGTTCTTGCCTGTTGTGGGGTTAAGTGTTTCCATCCAGCCGGCAGCACTGAGGGCTAGTCTTGGTGGGGTGCCCTGAAGTGCCAAATGGAGGTTTGCTGCTGCAAAGATCCCAGCCAAACAGGGAGGTCTTGGGGTGGGTTGGTCTCTTCCAGGTGGGTGGCAGTGGATGGGGACATGGTGGCTCACACTGTGTGGGTCCTGCCAGCCTCAGGGGCCTGAGGACACATCTTTTTCAGCAATAGCTGTCCTTTGCTCAATGTAAAGGAATACAAAATGGTTGATGTGAGGATTTTTCTTCAACACAACTGTAGCTGAACTACCATTGCCCTTTCAGAAGATGCTGGAAACATTAAGTCACATAGCCAAGTGAAAGCTAAGAGGTGCTTTGTGTGAAATTTGGACAGGTTTTATGCCCCCAGCTCCAGCACGGTGACACCAAAAGCACTTTCCCAGCTGCCACCACATCCTGGAGGTGCCCATGGTCTGCAAATGCTTCCCGGTGTGGGACAGTTGCTTGAGTGGTCCTTCAGCAGTGTGCTAAAACTGAGGCACCACTGGGGTTGATGTTTAGGCAGATGTACAACATTCCTTACATGGGGCATATGTGATTCTTCAGACCCCAAACTCTGAGATGTTCCCTCATCTCTGGCCTTTCATCTCCGTGCAGACCAGGTCTGGGCAGTTACAGAATCATTCTTTGAAATGCTGCTGTTTATTTGTAAGAGGGGGACACTGAATCCCAGCAATTAGTGAACAATTGCTTTAGGGTTTATTTCTCAGCAGGAGGAGAATGTATTTCAGCTTTCTCCCTGTATGGCTGCTGGAGGAAACTGACTCCTGCTAGTCATTGCCTACCCCCCCAGCACTGCATCAGCTGCGATGCTCTCCACCTCCAATTCATCAACCAGTCAAGCTGATATAATTAGGAATCCCAAAGTCAATAATCTGATAATCTCCATTGCACAAAGGCTCGTATGTAGGAGAAGTGATTCCAGGAAGTCTGCAGCTCAGATCCGCACAGGAAAAATGCCAGGTTTTAAAAAAGAAACAGGCAGAGACCTGGAGGAGAGAGTGCTTCCTAATCCTTCACTGGCGACATATTTTGGGCCATCAACTCTGCAGTAAATGTTTTCCCGTACAGCCATTTAGTACTTTTGAACCTTCCCTTTACAGTCTTAATAATAATGTTCAATTACTGGTTCTGCTCTATAAATAAATAATCTCAGTTTAATGAGACAGGCCGGTGGGTGAGCGATGGTAGCTGCGGGGGAACACCTCCGGGGCACTGAGAGCAGCGCGCTCCCTCCCCGCTCTCACATGAGCCGCTGAACACGGCGAGCAGCAGAAAGTGTAAAGCAATATAGCACTTGGCAAACGCTTTGCTATCTCTTTATTATGGCGATCTGGAGAAAGGGAAGTCTTACATACAGAAATGATGCCTGAAAAAGATGTCTTCTGTAAAATACTTTGAATGTGTAAAATGACTAATAAAAGAGCAGGCGTTTCAAATATTTCAGGTTGGTTTTTTTAACAATGTCAGGAGTTCCCCTCAGCTTTCCAGTGCTAGGGCAGGAGTGAGGCTCTGAGGGGGACCTCTCTGGGAAAATGTCCAGCAGATTCATTCCCATTTTCCTCCCTCAGCCCCAAGTGAACATACCGAAGACCAACCCACATAGTGAGCTATGTGTCCCTTGCAGCATGTCTTTGGCCACCACAGCTTCAGGGAAGACTGACACAGTTTCTTTTTAAGATGCTGCCCTCCTGAAGGAGTCACTGAGGAGCCCTTAGAGCAGGGATCTCCCGTTTGCACCAAGATGAATTTGGGGCACATCCCCCGGGCTGCTCCATCTCATCTGCCAGCGAGCTGCCAAAGGCTGCTGCACGGGGCAGACGTGCTCCTGGAAAAAGCAAGTGGCTTATATAAAAATTTCATCAATTTTAAATGACAGTGATATCTTCCTAACAGGATGTTTTAGCTGTAACATGCTCTACATAAGCCTTTTAACTCGCCTTGTCAGGAACCGTTCTGCCTTCTTCTGGTGCGCACGGCAAGGCTGTCGCTCAGTAGGCATTGAGGAGAATTGTCGGAAAGCCAAACGCGGAGAGAAGTGATGGGAATTCATCTCATTTTTCACTTCCACAGTGGGATGAGTGATGTCTGGGGTCACGTGCTGAGGCACTGCCAACTGTCTAAGGCACAGCTGGGACTTCAGCTCCCCCAGGGCATCACACGCCCCCAGCCCCCAGCCACTAGGGAGGGCTGGGCTGGGAAAGGAGGGGACCAGCCTTGAGTCTGGAGTCTGGGCAAATAACAACTCCTGAATACTGAATTAGAGGATCCATTGCCATTGCATGGAAGCCTGGCATCAGAAGAAGGAGGGCTTCCAGCTGATCCCATAAGCCTGCCCTGAGCTGGTGTGAGAAGCACGTGCTCTGCTGGAAATTATATTGCCATTTTTTCTCAGTGTGCTAAGGAGCCAACTGATCTTTAAAACGTGCTAATCTGATTTGACAGAGAAGACTGTTTATTATTGCACAGTACCATCATAAAAATAAATTCTGTTGGTTAAGTTACAGTATGGGATTTACCTGACTTCCTTACAGATACCAATAGCGCTGGCTAAAGCTGCAAGGTCACAGAGGGAATATCGCTGCAACAGGAGCATGGGGGAGGGTGTTAATCTGCACATAGAAAGGTATAATGAGCTTCAGAGATGTGCTGCCTTGTTAGACATGTGTCTGAAACGATGTGGAGGAAGGGTTATCCTCCAGACAGGCTGAACTGGACATGGGAGATGTGCATTGCTCTGGTCTGAGACAGGGAGCACAAATGATGTCTCTTCCTGCCAGTCCCTTTGGTCTATGGCCTCATCGGGTGAGTCGGTAACTGCTTTGAGGGCGCACACTGAATGTGCGGGATGCTTGCTTGGGGTGTTAGCACACCCACATTGAACCGTGGACCGTTGATCCAGGCTGGGGACAAGCATTTTCCATTTCTCTTGAGAGCCTGTGCAGGAGCAAAGGCACCAACCCTCTCCACTGCAGGAGGGACAGGGTGCACGGGGATGGCTGGACCTTGCCTACTCTCACTCCAGTGGGCAGGAACAGCCCAGCACAGCCACGGCAGCAAAGATTTGTTGCCTCAAAGGCACCATGTTTCTCACGGCTGCTGCTTTTCCCGTGAAGGTCAACACAGCACTGGCTGTTGAGGCTGAGCCTTGAGAGGCAGCAGCCATGGAATAACCAGCAGTAACTGTGTTGGGGAGATTTATCTCACATGGAGGGGAAAGGCGATACACACACTGCAGATGAGACCAGCACTGAGTGTGGATTTATAGGCAAAGTGTAAATAGGAACATAGGGAAACGCTTTCCCTTTCTCCATAAACTTTTCAATTTCAGAGAGGCCAGATTCAATAAAATTATCTTGCAGATGGAGGTTTTATTGAATCTGGCCCATAAAGCTCCCATTATGGAGTTTACAACTGCCATTTACCCAAATCCTGCTATAATAAAATACTCTGGTGTTTAACAGCATTCCTGGAACTGCCACCGAATTACAGTGTGCACAAAACCTGATGCATAAATCTTGGTGTATTGCCAGGTGCTCCACTGACAACATAAAGCAGCAAAACTTGGGGTGGGCGAGGGGAGGAAAAATGCAGAGGTAGGAAGAGAAGGTTGCTTGGGTGAGAGGAGAATTATGCCTGCTGCTTGATGAGATACTCCAGGGAAATACCTTTCATTTACAGCCCTCACCCTGCTCTCCTGCAATGCAAAACATGCTTCCAAAAGGTGCTGCATGACCTTGGCACACAGCTGTGGCTAGTAGCTGGGTGATCCTGGCCCTTAGCAGCATCTGATCCAGCCACAGCAGAGCCAAGCTTGCTTTGTCTGAGGCCTTGCTGAAGTTTGGTATAAAAACCTCCAGCTGGGGCCTTTTTTCTTTCTCACCTCTTTCTTTGCGGGTGCTGCCTGGGTGCTTGTAGCACAGTGTGTGCTGAGTAAGGATGTGAAGTGGTGGACAGCCGTGGTGGGTTGTAGCTGGAGAGAAAAGAGACTGAAGGTTTTGCTGAACATATGAAAGTGTCTGAAAAGCTTCTGGTTAAGAGATGAACGTGGGGCTAAATGGTGAGTAAAGGCTATATCTGAATCATCTGAAGGAATGAGACTTCAGGTGCCTGAGTCTGCTGTCAAAGATGATCTTGGTAGGGAAGAGGAAAAATTAGGAACTCTAGAGGTGAGCCTTTCTGAGAAGGAATAGCCTGAGCTGTGATTTGGGGTATGGCTCCATGGCCTTGGTCAGTAAACGTGGTGGCACACATTTGTGCTAATTTCCAGTACTTGATTAAAGGAAAGGCATTTCAGTTGCATACTTTTCCTCTGCTTGTTCCCATGCTGAGAGCTGTAGCTGAGAGATGATGGCTCCTGCTTTATGCAGGTCCATTTCACACCGCAGCTCTTCAGTTCCCTCTTTATATATCACTGCATTAATCTTTGTGCCTCCCCGTGTATCTGCAAAACACTTGCTTTTGCAACTCCATTAATTAGGCCAGAAAGCAGGTCAGCACTAAACTTTCCTGTTCTTTTTAATATCCTGTTTTCTGACATCGCCTCAGAAATTAAACTGAGATGATTAATGCTGATTTTCAGTGCTGTGCAACATGTAAAGGTAGAAGCTTCTTGTATTTACAGCAGAACTGCCTCATTTAGGTTGAAGGAACACTATTCAAGTTGTAGCAGAAACATTTATTTCACAACACATATTTAACAAGTCAATTCATAGTAAAGTTCAACTTTCCCTTTTTCAGCAAGCTCAGCATGAAGAATTGGTTCAAAGTTTTTGTCAACATTCCTTATTCCTGGGCACCTAAATACCTTTGAAAATCTATCCTTGGTGATGTGCTTTGGTCTCATTAGGAGTGAGTAGCAGGGTGGAACTCTCATTGTTCTCCTGATATTCATTGTGCTTAGCACATCACCTTGCAGCCAGGGAGTCTTTCCTGGCCCCAGTGCTTGGGAGTCACATCTGTAACCTGGCAGTCTCCGGGGAAACGATGCATATGCAAAGCTGAAGCCCAAGGAGGCTGCAGAAGTGCCTGGCTTTGCTTGTGCTGTGAGTTGGGAGAACTAAGATGAACAATGTGTTTCACAAAGCCGTATGTGGCAAGCATAGGTCTATTTTTTTCTAGCTATCATTTCTATATTGCTTTTACTGAATTGTTCAGTCCTTTATTTTGCCATTACCTTTGCTTGCTATATACTTTTTCGGCATCAAAGAACATATTTTCTTTTCCATATGTGCACACTGTTTGTTTCCCCTGGGTTGCTGACTTTTAGCTTATGTAATTCTGACTAGGATCAGGCATTTAGTTGTCATTTCCCATATCTGTCCCACATCTCGGAGTAACCCTATTAAAGCTGATGGGGTTACTTCACAATCAACAAAATCTAACCTGTCCTTTAATTTAAATTACAACTGCATAAATAAACTGTTCCCATTTCTGCTTACCCTTTCAAGGAGGCCTACATCAATGGTGTTTTAAGACACATGTGTCACAGTTTAGCATCAGGGCAGCCCCCAAGGGGAAGAGAAAGGGAATAAGGGAGAGAGACTTATTGATTAGAAAAGGAAACTAGAACAGCTTTAATGAAAATTATAATAAAAATGGAATATATACAAATATATACAAAACCAGTATCAAACCCAACCCCCCTGATGGTAATTACATCACTGTCACCACTGATGCTGTGGAGAAGTCACCAGGAAAGTCCCAGACTGGGTCCAGTAGCAGACAGGAGCTGTGTTTGGGAGCTGGATTCTGGAACACATGGATCAGGATTGAAGGCAGAATGGACAGAGTCCTCCAAATGCTGGCCAGTGAAGAAGTGACAAGAGGAAGACCGAGAAAGACTCAAGCCAAGAGCATCATGATCCCTCGGCTTTATACTGAATATGATGTATATGGGCTGGAATCCTTTGTTGGTCAGTTCAGGGTCACCTGTCCTGTCCCCTCCTCCCTGCATGTGCAGCCTTTTACTTTCTGCACCCCCCCCACACCGTGGTAACACAAGATCCAGCAGTGGCCTTGGTCTGCACACCAGTGCATGGTACTAACTCTGAACACCGGGTGTTATCACTGCCTGTGAAACAGGCTGCTGACTTCAGACAGGGCAGTGAGTTAGAAGAACTGAGCTGAAAAGTAAAATCACTGAACAGAATTAGTTCTGTTCTCACTCAAACCAGGACAACATGCCTGCTTCCAATTCCTCTGTTTGAACCCTTGCTATAAATATAAATGCTGTTATGTCTCTGGCCTGCACATTCTCTCCCTTCACCTTTTTCTCCTGGAAGAGTAAGATGTGATATAGGTTTGCATCAGAACCACCCAAGTTCTTTGTTCCTGTTCAGTTTGTCTGAGCTTATCCTAAACCTTGATTTTATTTTTTTTTCCCTGTTTTGCTGAGTGTCAATTCAAAGTACCTCTGTACCCGTCTTAGCTTATGGTAGTAATTTAGGAAAAATAATAAAAATATTATTGTGGGGTCTTTTTTTCCAAGTCATACATGAAATGGAAGAGAAGCACCACAGTTCTGTGTTTTGCCATGTAATGGGGTGGTGGTCACATGAATAGTCTTGGTCTACTATTGCTAATTCTGTTTGCTTCTTAAAAATACTTGTGCCAGTGTTTCATTTGGGTTAAGACTGACCGATTATGTTTAGTCAATATTAATCCTTCTCTTTTTGTCCGAGAGTGCCTGGCAGTGGGATGATTTAAATAGCTGCCTGCCCCAGGGGGGTTCAAAATAGGAAGGGAGGGCTGAGATGCCTGGCACAGACAAATGGTGTTGTTTCCGTCTGTGTGACAACAGACCTTCAAGTTTTGTGGTTCTTTGTATTTGCTTTCAGGAAGGGTGCAGGAGTAATGCATTGCAATGCTTTGAATGCACGGCTTGAAGGATAACGTGACCTGAAGGGGCTGGTGCTGCAATGAGAGCTGCTGTGTGGATCTGCTTGTGGTGGCTGCTGAAATAAAATAATGTTGTTTGTTTTTGACAGCTTTTTGCAATCTTTGCATTTGCAACATGCGGTGGGTACTCTGGAGGACTGCGCCTCAGTGTGGACTGTGCAAACAAGTCAGAGAGTGACTTCAACATTGACATAGCCTTTGCCTACCCCTTCAGGTAACGCTGTTTGGTTCGTGGCGGGTCGATTGCAGGGAGCAGGCACTGGGGGCTGATGTAAGCCCATTTCCAGTGGGGTTTCCCATCATTTATAGCAGCTCTTGCTGATCTGAGGCCTCCTGAATTCTCCTCGGTGTTGTTTAGGCTCTGGGCATGCAGAAGGAATTAATTTGGCTAGACCTGGTGTGGATGGGGCCGTGGGAACCACTGGGGAACTGGGAGCTCAGTGAAGGGGAAGAGAGCAGTTGTGGGCATGCAGAGCCCCATAAAGGCCAGGGCAGCTCAGGGAGTCACGGGGAGTGGAAAACCTCAGGCGAGGAAAAAGAACAAAAACACATCTGCCCAAGAAAATAATGGAGATAAAGTATCCATTAACTGTAGAGTAGTCATTAACTAAGCAGGAGGTGACAGAGGATTCCCAACCATTGGACTAGCAAGGATCTAGAAAAGCTAATCCATGGGGAAGGAGAAGTAAAAAAACCCAAAACTAATTTGAACTGTAATTTTAAATGCTTTTGAAAATTCTACTAATTGCCTGTCTGCATCTCTTGGTGACTGAATACTTTAAACCTTGGAACCCAGTGACTTAGGAAAACAGATTTTATGTTAAGTATTTCCGAAAGCTGGAGTGAGGTTAAATGTGTATATAGTGAGGTTAAATATACATATAAAAATGTTCATGCTGTTTGAAGCAGGGTCTTAAAAGAACATCCACAGTCTTCTGTTTTTAAAGATGTCACATCCACTCTGAAAACCATTCACTTATGTGTAAGTGATTTCTTTAAGGAATTGAGATGATTAAGAAAAGAATACATAATCCAATCTCAAGTCTAGTATACTATGACTCTGAAATTATTTTGCTTCCTTGGGAAATCACATGCTGTTTTCCTTATGATTGCTATTCACAGACCAGATGTAATAGCATCTACTTCTTTAACATGTTCTAAAATATAGCAGCTTCCAAATAGTGGAAACTGAATTTGCTTCCTTGAACTGTTAGTATTCCTTGACACACATTTATTACTCCAAAGACGCACATTTCCTGGTGTTACAAATGTTTATTTTTTCTCTTGAACACATTTGCATTTTCTTTCATTTCTGCTTAGTGTGCGTAAGAGAGATCCTCAAAATTGAGTTATGTGAATTCATAATATGATTCATTTCCAAATAGGTCATTTCTCCAGCATTCATTACAGAATACACCCTACAGTAAATCGCTTTTAGTTTGCATGATTATAAAATAGTATTTTTTATAAAAAGTTAATAAAATGGAAAAAAACAGTCAGCAAGTATTTCCCGGTGTTTTACCAGGCACGTTGACCATTGCTTCTAGAAGCAAGTGATTGGATCTGCAATTTCCCACAGTCTTGCTTATTAGAAAACCAGAAATAATTTCTGGGTAATTGTAACATCCCAGCATGTTGGAAAGATGATGCCAAATAGGGTTTATTTGCAGCGGGGGTCCAACTGAGGCTGTAACTGGTCTTTGAGCTGTCTGTGGGGCTCCCAGCTGTGGCTGGGTTTGCTCAGCATGCACAGATGGGGTGTATGGCATGTACAGTGGGGTGGCTGGCCACGTGGTCTAGACCTGTGCTTTGCAGGTGAGGAGGGAGATGACATTTAGGCAGCTGGTGTTTTGGGAGAAGCATGAGGATACTCAGTTTTTGCGCAATTTGGAACTTTGCATGCAAACCTCAGTCACATGCAAAAAGTGTCCAAAGATGTACGGACTATGTGGAGTAGCAGATGTGCATCTGGAAAATCTGTCCCAGTGCTACCTGTGGAACTTGGTGTCATTTTATTGTTTTATCAAAATATTCCTCTGACTTATTCATGAATTTGCTCTTTCTGCTTTTCTCCAGTGCTTCTTAAAGAATGGAGAGGGGATGCTCTAAAAACAGAACTGATATTAGTTGGGAAATGGAACATCTCCTATTAGAGCAATTGATACCCTTGGAAAAAAAAAAAGGCACATTTAAAGTTCAGGCACCCTCCTCAAGATTGATCATGAAGCTTATCTGCCTGCATGCATGGGCATGTGGGCTTTGTGTAGGTAGGATGAGTTTCCCACCAATTGTCTTGCATCAGGTCTGAATAAGTCCATATTCACATGACATTTTCCTTTCAAATACCTTTAGTGTTCTGATTATTGGCTGACAGCTGGGGGAGGTGTAGGTGGAAGGAGAGATGCTGCTGAGCATCTGACACTGCAGTGCTGTTGTGGCTGTCAGCAATGGCACTGAAGCAGTCAAATACCTGAGAGCTGCTTTGTGAGCTGTGTCTTCCAGCATGACTTGAAATGAAGAAAGCCATGCAGCTGTGCTACCAGCTGCTTTCATTCCTGTTGCTGGGAGTTTGAGATTTTGTTTTCTACTACACCTTGGCTAGTTGATGACAAAGTGTCAGGGACTTTAAGCAGGTAAACAAAATTGTAAGGCTTAACAGGACAGCTCGGCAAAGCAAGAGGACTTGGATGTTTTGGAAATTAGATTGAAGGAGCCTGAAAATGTTCCCATTAAAGCAAGATCAGAATTGGGACATGTTTCCAGAAAGGGTGGGCATTGCACTTATGATGGGCCTCAGAAGCACACGAGCAACTTAGGATGAGGAGGATGCAGGAAGGCAAAACCAGTGCTGTTGGGGTCTGGGGATGTGTGATGAAAACACAGCAATTGCCAAGCTAACTTCAAATTAGTAATTCATGTAGCCCCAAGCCAGTCCTGAATCTGCTGAAGAAGCATTGAACTCCACAGCAGGTAGCTCTTGATGCTCCTGCAAACCAAAGAGCATCTCTATACCCTCTTGATGAGATTTTTCTCAGCCCCAATTTACAAGTTGCAAAAATCTCCAGCAAACAATGTAAATGAACTAAAGAGAAATCATTAGTGCCAGCAGACAGAGTTTTGAAGGGTGCACTTCAAATCAAGAAAGAATTAATACTAGTTTGAAGATACGGTAAGGTGATAGTTGTGCTTGGCTCCTCCATTATCTTACCACTACTGAAACTCTGGCAACAGGAGCCTGTGGAGCACCAAAATCCAACCAAGCAAAGAAAAAAACCCATCAAACAAACAAAAATAATAATAAAATTTAAAAAAAACCAAACAACCAACAACAAAAAAACCCCACCAAACCAAAACCACCAAAGAAATTCCCGGCACAAGGTAATTGCTTCTCATTTCTGCCAGAATCACATTCTCTTCCCAATTTAATTCTGGACTTGGATTCATTTGCCCTTTGAAAAGGGACAAGTTCAGTTAAGTGCATTAATCACTAGAGAAGACTGTCAAAGTAATCTGTTGAAGTGGTGCTTATGCATGGCTGGGAGAAATGATCCCTCCAGAGAAGAGTCCATGCAGTGGGTGCCTGTGCAGGGCTGTCATGTGGCAGGAGCATGGGGAGGCTGAGCTGTCCCTGTCTGGGGGTACCCCATGCTGGGGCTAATGCTACCAGGGTGCAGTAACCGCAGAGGGTTCTCTCCAGTGTCACCGATGAGAGAACCTAAATCTGGCTCCACCCTCTATCCTGGTGGTGAGGCAGATGCTTTTCCATCTACAACTACATTGATTCATTTAAGCTTCCTGCAACCCACATCCATGACCCTGTAGTCACTCTGTAATGTGCAAAGAAACCTGTAGTCCAAACCTTAATACCTACCAGCAGTGTCTTCTGGAGCTCTGCCATGCTTTTCTACATATCCTGCCAGACTCTTCCATGTCCAAGCTGATATTCATAAGGCTGTTTCAAATAATCACCTGAAGTTCTCTCTCATTTCTTCTTCCTGATTCTAGTTATATCACAAAGGATTTCTTTACCTCCTCATGCTTTAAAACACAAATCAACCTTTTTCTATATATCTCTATATGTATTTCATTAAAAGTTCAAATATGGAAAAAGCTCTGATCTCGCACTAGCAGTTTTTCTCAGCATTAGGATCTGTGCTTGGTAACATACCTATTGCAAATTTGGCACACATTAGTATGTTCATCAGCTTGACAGTCACCCCAGTAATGATTCTTTGAATGAGGGGAAAAAAATCAGCACCTTGGAATGATTTGTCACTCTTGCAGTCCATCACCCTTTCAGATCAAATTTTTCACTCATCGAAGAGCCCTGAAGCAGTATTTCCTTTTCTGTAGCAAGAGTCCCGGTGAAGGTCCTGTTTGTTCATGATATTCTTCTGATCCCAGCAACATTTTTATGACATACTTTGCTATTCTTTGGCTATGTCTTTGATTGTAAGTGGTTGAATAGTACTTGGTATTCATTGTTTTAAGATACTTTTTAACCAATCCTTCTAGAAAAGCAAATTCTTTTAGTTACCAGCTCAAATGTAAGGCTTGACTTACCGAGCCTGTACCAAAGATTTTTGCTACATAACTGTTCATGTCACAAACTTCAAGTTTTTCTTGTAACTGGTGGAGTTGTGCTGAAATGTTTGGGCTTCATGTAGCAGAAGTGCTCTCAAGATGCTGTGCGGCACAGACAGGCAGCACACTGCCAGCCAGAGATATTATCTGCTAATATCATCACCTGCTGCTTTGAAGATATCTCAATTCTGTAAATCCCTGTCGTAACCAAGGGAGGAACGCCTTGCTCGGACCCTGGCTGCAGGGGCCATGGCAGGGCTGAGAACCAGGAGCTGAGGGGTTGGGCTACATAGATTATACGATCCTCTAAGTGTGCTGTCTGTTAAGTCTTGAGGCAGATCCTCAACTAAAATCTCTTTGCCTTTAGCTTTTTTAGCCCAGCCTACATACACAGGGTATCCCCAGGTTAAACGCAGTATGGGAATTCATTTGGAGTATCTCTTGTGGCATTTATCCTGCAAGCTACTTGAGAAATCTTGGCCCAGAGGATCACATGAATAAATTTTAAACACAGTCTCACCTAAGACAATGGTTAAGGTAAGTATGTGCATAGGTGTTAGGGGAATTGGGCCATAGCTGCTAGTGGGACAGAATGGGATTGCCTGGTGGTGGTAACATGAGAGCCTGGTCAAAGCCTCCTTAGTGACATGCTCTAGCTAGGTGGTGTGGTGTCAGGTCTTAGGCTGGACTTGATGATCTCAAAGGTCTATTCCA
>JAAGNO010003254.1:30141-43653 GCA_033439905.1 Ceryle rudis | reverse complement strand
GGTGTGGTGTCAGGTCTTAGGCTGGACTTGATGATCTCAAAGGTCTATTCCAGCCTCTATGATAATTCTGTGTAAAGAGTATGTCTGTGCACATTTTTGTATCACAGCAGTGAGCAAAACAAATGTTTTCCATTTTATTTGAAATCACCTCTTAGTGTCTTTCCAGTGTGCCAGGAAAACTGTCTCTTGAAGTAATCCTTGCTTCAGAAGGAAAAGGAAATTGCATTTTATGGGAGCTTTTCACTCACTCTCTAAGCATCTCATTTGAATAAAGACATTCCCATTGAGCACCCTTTAAAGTAAATGCCTCATCTGCATGCAATGGGGAGGCTAGTCTTTCATTTGAGATATGACAGCCAAATCTAAATTGCCTACTTAGAAGCTACAGATGATAATTAAGGAGAAAGTAGCTAACTCTTTGTGCTTTGCAACTATCTTTCTTTGGAAAAAAAACCTCTGTTAATATTAGCACATTTCTGTACCAGAGCACACAAGGCTTTTTTTTCTATCATCCATTTGTAGTAAATCTTGCTTCAGAATTCAGTGGAAAACGTTTTGTCCAAAAGATTATAAATGTCTATTATGTCTGGGAGACCAGAAGCTGCTGGTAAATAAGCATCAGTCTTTAAGTCATTGCCTGCAATGCTGACTTTCAGACAACTATGGCAGGCTCTCTTCCCAGCTGTCTTGGATTGTCATACCAGTTGAAGGTAGGAGATAGTAAGGAATAAAGTCATCTAGTCAGTTAAACTCCCTAAGGTTCATGTGTTTATTTTACACATGTTCATCACACAGAAGATGCCCCTTCTAAGAAGGCAGCTTGTGACCTTGTAGCACTTCTGTGGGTAGGTGGAAGGTAAAGCAAGCCAGCAGAAATTGCACTAGTTCAGGTGTGTTCTGTGCCAAATTGTAGATGCCCCAGTTCCCATGAGGATTTGGCAGAGCTCCCGGGAAGGTGAGAAGTGCTGGTTAAACTCTGCATGACCCATTCCAGCTTCCTGAAGGGAGAAATCTCCATCCTGGAACTCCTGAGATCAACACTTGATGTCTTTTGAAAAACTGTGCTTTTGCACAAACTGGAGTTGCTGGGATGGTTGGGTGGAGCTCAGCAGCTAAGCACACAGGCTACATGGTCGCAGTGAGCCCTTCTGGCTCTCCAGTCGGTTGGTTCATGAAAGCTGCATCAGCTGAGTCCAATTTCTTGCCAAACTGTGACCACCTCATCTAGCACTGCAGATCTGGGTTAACGTCTGAACTGGCAAGGAAAGGTGTTCAATAATACATCAGTGAAGCTGGAGATTTTCATCAATACTCCAATTATAAAAACTGGCTCTCCAGGGTGGGCACTAAGGGCTTGCTCTTTGCTTTTATTAGCTTCTTCCACAACAGTTTCAAACCTTGATCTCAGCAGTGCTTTCGATACCTAATTTTGGCATATTGTTGAATAGATTTGCCTAACAAGGACTTTTAGGTTTTGACTACTGTTGGTGGAAACTGGAAATGATGCATGTGAGGGGCCCAGTGTTGCATCCTGCTCAGCAAAATTCAGGAAATAAATCCATCAGGATACAGGTATCTCTGATTGTGACACCCTCACAAAATTTCCTTCATATCTAGTGTCACCTAATGATGCAAAGCAGACTGAAGCATTAAGATGTATTTTTAACTAGGAAATGCAGACTTTTTTTTGCATTCACTCTGATTCGTACATGCCAGTAACATATGAGGCTCTCCAGAAAATTGCAGCTCAGTTTTTTCAAAATCTTTTTTTTTCTCCAATGGAAACCCAGTAAAAAGATTTTATTCCATAACGACATGATTGCAAGAACATTCTGAGCTATTTAAAGCATGGCCTCAGTACATGGCTTCTCTGGTGGTGAAGGCATCAGAGACCTTGGTCAAGTCTGTACTGAAGCAAGCACATAAGCAACCTGAACATATGGAGCTTGCACAACCAATCTGAGCACTCTAATCAATAAGCTGTTGGCTTAGTTAGAGATGTTTGCTCTTATGTTGTATACTGGTCTGGGGAAAAGGTGATCCAGGTCTGCAGAATAAATGTCATTCTTTTCAGCTTTGAATGAATATAGTTTTTAAAAAGAAAGAATATTTCAGATTTTTGTAACTGGCTCTAGTTATTATTAGAGAGTGAATGTCATGATTCACATCCCTGATATGATTTTTGCTTACTTGTACATGCCTACAGACTGCTGAAGTAATTAAAATCTGCAAATAAGTGTTCTTCACAGTCCATGGGTCTTCAAGGACCACACTGGCTCTGGGAATATTGTCTTTGGACCAAGAGTCTAGTAGAATGGGTGTAAATATCTGTGCTTTTGTACTTGGATAGCCATGGTCCATAGTAGTGGCTGTCTGTGAGCACAATGTACAATTTAGTTTTTCTGTGATCAAGGAGTTTGGTGAAATCACTGCTGGTGTGATTAAAACGGATAAAAGTAAGGATGACTCTGTGGCCTTTCTAGTTTTGAGGGCCTCTTCCTGACCCCAATTACAGTCTTCAAAACCCACTTTGTAGAATCTTCAAGACTGGCAGTTCGGCCAAAGAGTCGTTATTACTGCCAGTTTGTGCTTCTCTTTGAACTATGGATAAATGCAAGTACCCTTTTCCCACCAGTGAAGGGCTGGGAGATGCTTTCAGTCACTCAATGCTTTGTTCCTGCGTGACATCTATAGAAAACTATCGGAGATCTGATACAGACACATTTTCACCTTCTCTACAAGGCTGACCCTGTGCATGTGGTCCTTAGCTCAGTTGATGCACTCTGCCTTGTGAAGGAAGAGATCATCCACCATGCCCACAACTTGCTAGCGGATCTGAATGGCTTAGTTTCTGTGCCAGATTGTTTTGTACACAGCCAAGAAGCCACAGCCCAAGGGTGACAAAGTCTTTGCTTATTCGTGCCACGGGTGTGTTGGGCTGTGAGCAATGATACACCGCTTGAGTCAGAGAAGGAGGTCTGGTTTCCAGTATTTGTGAAACTGTGAAGTCCCCAGCCTGTTGCACAACTAGGAGAGGCTGATTGCTTCAGTCAGTAGGCTTGTCATGGGGCAGTAGTTCTGCAGGCAAGATGACTTTTCCAGGTATTGAGGTCTTCTCAGTTGCCACTATACTCAGTGTTCTCCAACCTCTACTTTGTAGTTTTTAATCCCTTAAAACTTGAAGCAAACACAACCTTGAGTGCTGAACTGGGTCCATAGAGGAGGTTTGTCTTGCTTTGCAGGTCTGCAGACTGGTCAACTGTTGTCTTCTGTTATGAACATTCATGCACAAACACTGTATGAACACAGAGCTCATGGACACACAGCTGGCTGGGAGGTAAACTGGGAAGGAAAGTGGTAGCTACTTTCTGGAGATGGTGTCTGGTGCAGAGAAGGAAGAATGCTGATGCTTAAATCTTTGTTAAATTGTAGAAGCTTTTCTTTTGGCACTCAAAATAACGGTATTCTTGATAAATTTGGGTGGTATTGATCCAGACTGGCTTATTTTGCTTCAAAGAGACTATATTTTATGCTTAACACTCTTTTGGTGCCAGAAAAATTCTTCGTTAATACTTTAGCCAGAATTTCTTCTTAAAGTGGAAGTCACTTTTGGATTTGTTAATATATGCAGCTTTTTCACAACTTGAATTTTTAATATATATTCATGAATAGTCTCTGTGGTATTATGTAGTGATGGTGTTTTATCTGTGCCTGCCACAAAGGCTTTTTCTAAAAGTCAGGCTTTTTACAGCTTCCCTTGCAAATTTTCTTTTGCATGTTTTCATGCTGCTAGGACAGAAGCAACCAAAGCAGAAACCTGTTGGCTTCGCTTTGTTTGGCATTTGATCCCATACCCCAGACAGCATGTGGTGACCCAGGTAGGGAGGGGATAATCAAAACACATGTCCTTCCCTTTCTCCCTCCTTCCAAATGTGCATTCACTGTGCAGCACCTCTGAAGGTTTCCCCAGGACCACAGGGGATGGGATGTGTGGGAGGTCTTTAGTCTTCTCTCACACCTGGCATCTATATGAATTTATTTGCCAACAGTTTAATGCAATATTCTTCTTACTCCATAGACTCTGGAGAGATTTGGTATCCAACCCTATCAAGTATATCCCCACTCACTAAGGTGCTTCCTACTGTCCTGTCTGGATTCTCAGAAGTGACACCTCACGGGTTATTCAGCACGAAGGTGCTGCCAGTTTGCCCGCAGGTACATCAGCAGACCCGCAGGTTTGCCTTAGCTCCTGCCCTCTGTGCTGCTCAGCCTGCCATGAGCCCCCAGGCTGCTGCAGGAGAGCATTTGATATGTACTTTGAATTAAAATATTTTGGCTGGGAGTTTTATTGAAGTCATGCTGTAAAACTCTATAGAGGACTTAATTTGATTGCTTTGAGTACCTTAAGACAATATACTTGGGAAAATTATAGTTAAAATACAAAGTAAATGTTAAAATACAATACAAAGGAGTAAACGTTGCTGCATCTTCTGTAATTGCTCTTGCATTTATCTCAGCTCGTCTTGGAGGTGAAATTGCTGCTTTCAGGGTTTATAGACCCAGATCAAACTGTATGCGAACCCTGCTTCTCACAGGCCAGAGGATTTATGCTTTCAGGTGGTTCTGGCTGAAAATCAGGTGATGCCCAAGAATTTGGATTGATTTTATGTGGAGTTCATAGCCCATCCGACTGTGGCAAGGAAGGAGTTTGATTGTGGAAATGGAAGGAGTGTTATGGATTAATGTGAGCTGCAGTAGAGTGTGCTGGGGTGCAGGAAGGGGAGGCTCAGCACTCCCATGTCACTCTATGCAGAAGCACTGCCTGGGGATTTGATACACCCACTTATCAGATATGGTCTTATTAGATTCAGTGACTGGTTTTTAAGCTTTTGCTTTATGCTTTCTGTTGCTTATATCTCCAGATACTTAGATTTTTGTAGATTTTCCTTGAAATGGAAGCTTTTGTTCCTGTTCTGACAGAGGCTTGTTAGCCTGGGAGCTGGTTCCCATGTCTGTCCAGAGGAGAGGGCAGCAGGAGGGACATTAGATCTATGGGTTCAGTTGGGATCTCATGGTGGGTCCAGGTAATGTTGGACAGTGGTGTATGTGGCAATGCAGACACACGCCTGTGGCATTTCCACACCTCAGAATTTGCATTGTTCTATGGACACAATGACTTTTTTTAAGATAATCAAAGGTTACCTTCCTTCAGAGACAGCAGCTAAGTTCCCCAGTGACTTGGAAGAAGTTCACCCCAAGAAAATAGCTCACTGAAGGGAAATCAGAGCACTACTACCAGTCTGTACCACAAAGAATGCAAGTGCCCAATCTGAGAAGATATTTGGGTTTGCAAAGACCAGTGGAGCATGTCTTTCAGTACTATGCTCTGCTTGCACATCAAGGAGAAGTGTGTGTTTCTGAGAAGAGCTGTGAAAATATCTCAGGAGATAAATCTGGGTCTGGATGTCGGCTTGGAAGTGGGGTTGGGATCACCCACTCAGCTTTCCAAGCACTGCCGGTGGCGTGTGTTCTATAATGAGCCATTTTATTTCCTTTTTGGTGCTACGGTGGAGTAGCATTACTATTACGTGCACAGTCTGGAGAGGTTCACTGCTATGGCTGGCACATGGCCGGGATGTTTCTTCCTCCGGGAGTGTGCACAGGCTGTTTTCCAAGAGCTTTGCGAACACAATCACTGGGAGGAGATCCTGAAGGAGGGATTCCATGCTGCACACGTGGCACTGCTGCCCTCTCCCCCTCATCACTGATGGGGTTGTCCCTATTCCAGTGTCTTTAGACCCCATCTCAAAAGGGTTTGTAACTTCCCTGAGACATCAGAAGGTCTCTACTCACTGTGTTAATGGAAGAGATGTGAGGTGGAGTGGGATGGAGCAGAAGATGTGGATATTGCAGTGCTCTGGGTAGGCACTGTGGTGTGACTGCTCCGAGCTGCCAGTGCTGGGGTAATTACCACCTCTGTCAGTGCAGCACACAGTGTGGTGAGTTGAGACATCAACTGTGGCTGACAACTTGTCCAATTGGAAACAGCATTGTAGGAAAATAGTACTGGCCAAATGATTGCACAACAGCTTTGTGAGAGTGAGGGCTGGGGACCTGACAAGAAATTGAAGATATAAGGAGGGGGAAATATTTTCCATTATTTTGACTGGACATAAAGAAGAAGAAACTACAGGTTGCTACAGCTTTCTTGGTCAGCTTCCCAGCAGCATCTTCTAGGTTTTTTTGGTGATGCTTCTCAGGACATGCATTTGGATGGGTGTGAGCCACTGAAGGCAGCTGTGACAAAGGGAAGATCTTAAGGGTGTTCCGATGTCCAAGACAGGAGTTAGGAATAAATGTTTGCAAGATGAAGTATGTATTTGTGTGAAACTACTGGTAGTTGTATAGAGATATAGGCTTTGGGATGTTTTTAATAAGACATTGAGAGGTTTCATTGAGAGGACAGAAGTTCAAAGTTAAATACTTTCGAATACTCTTTGTTCAGTGAACTGTATTCTTTCTTCCTCTAGAAAGCAAAGGAACAAAAGACCAAGCTTGTATTGCTGAGTCAGATGGAGAATTTTATTTTTGCTTTCTATCTCCAGAGAAAAATGAACTGATTTTGTAGGGATAGGTATGTGGTGGAAACTAGTGTGCTCTGGAAGGGCAGGAGACCAAGGAGAGGAGGGTACTGAAAGCACCTTCAGAGTCTGAAGGAGGTGTTGCTTTTGGCAGGCTGGTGGAGTGAGGAATGAATAATTGCTGGGACAGTGAGGAAATATTGATAAGCACCTCACAGTTTCAAATGGCCGTGGCATGTGCAGGCTGTGCTGGAATGTGCATTGTCACAGATGGGCACTGGGAAACATGAGGGATGGGAATGCTCAACTAAATGATAATTTTTTCATCTTATGAAAAGAGCTGTTAGAGAGCAGGCTTGGAGTGAGAAACAGTCATGCTGCTGTTAGCAAAGAGGTGGAAAACTCTGGTTTTGCCAGGATATCACAGGTGCAAAAAGGCCAGGGAGCAGTTACCTCCATGATACCTGCTGTCCTGCTGCTGGGTCAAGCCCATCACATCCCCACAGATGTCCAGGCCTCTATTAACATTTCAGCTATTGAATTTTGAAGGGCTGGAGAGAACTTCAGCATTAATGACTTCAAGCAGATCAAATGAGGTATTAACAGGCTGGCTGCCTCAAAAAGAGACTGACTTCAACAGCTCAAGTATGCCTGACTGCAAAGGTTCAGATCCTGCAGGAATTACTGGATGATGGTTATAATTAGTAAAAAATTATGGTCTGAGGGCAACTACTTAGCAGAGTTCATGGTATATATGAGTGCATTTAGAGCAGCTTCATTGCTGCAGGGTACTCTGCCTCAGGAGTCTGTCCTCAGAGGAGAAAGATACAGAGCTCAGCTCCATCTGCCCTTCCAAAGGCTAGAAGGAAGCCTGTTCCCAGCTGTGTGGACAGCCTTCAGACAGCCAGGACTTAGCACTGAGCATGTGGAGCTGCCCAGTGCGGGGGAAAATGCTTTATGCAGTGAGAAGTGCTGTGTGTGTTGCTTCCTCTTTGAGAACAGGCTGTGAAGAGTGTTTGGAAGAGTCAATGAACCTCGATTTTATTAACAGAAAGACCTCTCCTTCTAAGGTAGTTTTCTACTTTCACTTGAGTATTAAAGGTTGTTTTTAAAGCTTTTTTTTCTTCATTCATGTAGTGTTTCTAGGGAAGTCTCATGGGGGTGATGATCTCTGCTCTACGAGGAAAGGCTCCCATTTATTAGTGCTCTTCCACTAAACCTACAAACATCCATATTTGGTACCTGGAGAAGGGGCATTTGCCCAGGGACTGGCTGGCTGGAGGCACTGGTGTGAAAGCACATCCTCGGAAATGAGGGAGCTGCAGTGTTTCCAAGACTTACTAAAAGAAATGCCTTTTGCTTTGTATCCCAGAGACAGGAAGATGAACTGCCTGTCATGTTCTTGTGCCTCGCCAGAGCAGTTTGACTTGCTAAGGGGCCCTGTGCATTTCAGCATTTCACTACTGTATTTTAAAATTTCATTTTTCCCTCGTTTTGGAGATTACCAACCAAGACAAATATTTCCCAACAGATTCCTCCCCAAGTGCTACCTGCAGTAACTAATTTCCAGAGGTGTATTTCTCTCATTGCTTTGCAGACAGCAAATACAATTGACAGCTCAACTACCAGAAACAAGTGAGGGGGAAATAAAGCCCAGTGAAAGGATAATGGGTCTTTGGATTCTTGCAAGCACGTGTGTGGGTGTTGCAGATTTTGCTCAAGCATGTCATAGACAGGTGAGGGGGTGGATTACAAGATGCTATTTTCAGAAAATAGGACAAGCTGCCAAAACAGATCGCTTTTTTGCCCATTTCTCCCCACGTCCTAGTAAAGGAATGGAGAAACACTAACCCCCATTGAGAATTTTTGGAGGCAGAACTTTATCTGTTATTTATTAACCAAAGCCCAGGAGACAAAATCTGTGCCAGTTCATCAATAATACTTGAGCGCATACTTACTGTTAATTGCATGTTCTGTTGGTTTCAAGTCTAAGCCATGTGTGCACTGCTAAAGGGGGAGGTTTTGTGAGTCAGACAAGATTAGATCACTTGGTGCATACACTCCTACTTGGGCTTTTCTGTGTCTGCTGGTAGAGTGGAACATGGGACGAGATGGACCTTTGGGGCTTTGACTGTTTTTTGTGCTTAAGGGGGTCTAGGCTGCTAGAAAAAGAGGGGCTACAATTAGAAGCAAACTGTGGCTTGAACATTGTACTAGGAAGTTCAAGAAGGAAAGGCAACTTCACATTTACATGGAGAGAGCACAGCTTCTGCTCCCTTGTGCACATGTAACAGCTGTAGCTTTGTTCAATGTGTCTGGCTCCATGTATTGTTTTCAGAGCAGGGGTAATTAGTGTCTGAAAATTTAACTGCTCTTCACTATTGTGGAACAATGTAAAAATCCTTTTTTTCACTGTAAAACATTCCTGCCCTCTTTTGATCTTGTCAAGCCAGACAATACAGCTGTCTTGTCATTGTATTTCCCACGGCAACGGCAAGTTTGCCAAATGGTAGAAGAAACCTCAGAAGCCCTTAATTACTGTGACTTCATCAGTGAAACTTGATTGCCTTTGGTGGACTTGCTTCAGATTCGAGTGAATTTGAGGGAATTCAGACCTGGATGGCTTGGCAAGGGCGAACATCATTAGCAAACAGACCCAGCAGGTGAAGGGGATGGTGTCAGTAGCGATGAGCAGCAAGAATGACCTTAGCACTGCTCTGCTGAGTGGGGGGTGCAAGGTCACATTCCTGAGTCATCAGCTTTATTTCTGAATTAATAACGATATTTAGCACAATATAAGACAAGAAAAGCATGGTCTGGCTCAATTTTGGAGGAACTTAGGAGGGGAAGGTTTTTCATTACTTTTCCCCTAATTAGGTAAATTTATTACTGAAGTGTTCCTTATTTGTATTGTCCATCAATCAGTGAAAATCACTTCTGCTAATGCTCAGATGTTATCAAAGGGCAAAGGGTGTGATTGCAAAGAGTCACTCTTGGGCATCCTGATTTTATTTAGGAAATGGAGAGGCAAAGGTGAAATGCATGGGTAGTGCTGGAGATAGAAAAGCCAAAGATGACTTGAAGGAAAAAGTGAGGTATAAGGAATGAGAGATAAGAGAAGATGAAAGAAGAGTAAGTCAGCGGGAGAAAGAGGCAGAACAGGTAGAATTGCATCAAAAGTGGGAGGCAGAAGTAGAGGCAATTAATTTTTTTTGTGAGTAATCACCAAGCCATCCTGCCCCCAGAAAGGCTGACTCTGCAACATTGCTGCAAAAATCAGAGCTGTCTTTCTGAGATGCCATTCCAAGCCAAAGAATTTTTGGATATTCTGTCACTGATCCTCCCCTACTTTAAAGAAACTTTTCACATGCATCCTGTGAAGTGAGAATCCACCCTAAGCACCCCACAGCTTGGCTCACCTCTCTTCCCTGCCACTGTCTCTTCTTCCTGGGTCTGAGTCATGGTCTATTTTGGGGCCCTTTATACAACTGGGATCTCAGTTGTTTGAGCAGAGGTGAGGTGGCCACAAGAGGCACCAATTACAGCACATCCTCTTAGAGGCTAGGGAAATCTAAAAAGAAAAGCAAGTGCATAAAAATAATTTGATGGAAAATGACTTCTGTGATCTGGTATCCTTGACAGATGCTTGGCCACAAAAGCACTGCTGGGAGGATACGAGTGAGATGTCAATATAACATATGAACATTTTTTTCTGACTTATGATTCAGAACTAAGGTGCAGTCAGGAAAACAGAGAATAGAAAAGGAAAGTGGTCTCAGTTACTTTATCATGTTTCAGAAAGGCTGTTGGGATTAGACTGGATGGTGTGGTGACAGAGGCCAGTCAGAGGGAGGGCAGCAACTCCTGGTCTAAATCTTGATAGAAACATTCCTTAAGTCTTTTCATTCTTGGTTTGCCTGGGAGTTTGAACTGCTACTTGCAACACCATGAGTTGCCCAGGGTGGTATTTCAGGACTCCAGGGGAGGAAAAAATAAAAAAGAAACCCCAAAAAAACCCAGAACAGCCACCCTAAAGATGTGTTTTACCTGATAAAATGCTGAATTTCCTTGTTTGTTTGGTTTGGTTTGTGTGTTTTGGGGTTTGTTTGGTTGGGGTTTTTTTTGGGGGGGTTGTTTGGTTTGGTTTGGGGTTTTTTTTGGTTGGTTTGGTTTTTTTTCCCCCAGAGTAACAGGCTTCTGTTTAATGTAGCTCTGCTCCGTTCCTTAGTTCTTACGAAAGCAATGTGAGGGCCAGAGCAATTCTCTAGAGACTATTCGCACTGTGAGGTGATAACATAAAACTGTGGAACTCCCACAGTCACAGCAAAGCCTGGCTTTCCCATGAGGGGATGGAGCCTTCGCACTGTGCTCAGCTGGAAAAGTGGATACCACACCCCACAGTGGGACCTTTAAAAAGCAGCTGTGGTACCTGAGTGTGGCTGTTCAGACACAGCAAACGTGGTTATTTAAGAATAAGAAAATGCTACTTAACTGTGGTTGGGGGGGGGGGAGGTGTATGTACCTAACCCCCCCATCCTTCAATATCTTTGAGTGAAGGTGCAAACTCTGGGCTTATAGGGAGACTTTGGGTCTGCCAGTGAAAGTGGTGGCCCCCAGGGTGGTCTCCATCTCTGGCTGTGCTGGTGTCCTCCCTGTCCTCCCGTGGGCTGGGTGGAAGGTGAAACCTGTCTCGAACCCAGCCTCAAGCCCTGGAGAGGAGACCTGAAGAAGACCATGAGCACAGCCTCTGGTTGCACAGCATTGCATTCCCCTGGGGAATGAGGGATGGGACCAAGTTTCTTACTGACCCAGAACCCCACAGAGGCTGCCACTATTTTCTAGGGATTTTGAACCAAGTTCCCAGTTTGGCTTTGTGTCAGTACAGCACCCAGGTGGCTGTGCATGAGGAAAGCAGAGAAAGCTTTCTTTTCAAATCATGCACAAATCATGCATTTCAAATCTTTCCATAACCTTAGTGATGGATAAAACAAAGCCACTTTCTCTCCAGGCTGCAGTATCAGCATGACAGGCACTAGGAAATCTTCCTTCCCCTTTCTCCCCCCGTCTTAGGAAAAAACAATAAGCCCTGACAAGAAGTGTGTGTACACTGATGCCAGGAAGCTTTGAAACCAAGTCAGGAAACTGTCTGATCATAAGCATTAGCGTCTTTCTCATATGTTCAGTTTTCATCAGACTTTGCTGTGTTTGCGTAGGGGAGGCGACTCAGCCGCTGCTCATCTCCGCAATCTAGGCAGATGCATTTCTTGTTTTCATCCCACCACTACTATAGCGACAGAAGCTCAGGGAAGAAAATGCCTGAGGCAAATAACCACTGTTATGCATCAACCACTGATGAAAAGGTTCTGCCTACGCATTTGAGTACATTTTGTTTGGACCAGAAAAAGCCAAAAGTCATGCAATCGTCCAACATAAATTAATCTATCTTCTGTGATTTCTATTGCGGGTGCTTTGTTTTGCTCTGGGGACCTAACTTTTTATTTAGTCATGCATTCATTGCTGCTGCTGCTGTTGGCTCACTGTTGCACACATTAATTGCCCTTGAGCGGAGGAATGTCTCCCAGAAGACATTTTCTCATCCTTTCTCTGCACCAGATCATAACTTCTTTAACTGCTGCTGTTAACTTGCTGCTGGCTTCATCCCCTCTGCTCTCCCTGTGCAGAGCAGAACAGAGGGATCCCTCATTGGGCCCCATGTCCCCACTGACGCTAATCTGCGCCATGCAACGGGACCTGTAAAAGTATTCTCTCCAAGGATCCCCTTTCTCCTTCTGAATCAGAAATTAAAATTATTAGAGCAAAGAAGGGTCTGGCAGGAGCTGCCAGAAAGAACCACGAATCAATTAGCTCGGTCACCGATTGCAAACAGTATATGAGTACAAGGTTAGGGCTTTGATTGCAAACTGTTTCTTTGACCCCAGTTCTGTATTTCTGCTGCAGCTTGGTTTTAAAAGCTTTTAGTGTAGAGGCACTTTATGCCTCACAGTCCCATGGGCTAACAGCTCTGAGTAGCTGGGCACCACACAATTTTACATAAGGAAGTTGGGATACCTGCATTTGGAAGCTCAAGTGACCTTTATATAGATAAGATCTGTTTTCTGCCACCTTGATTGTAAGAATTTGAGAATCAAATTGTTTCTTGTGTTATCCTTTTTCCGTTGTTGCCATGGCAGAACCCCAGAAAGGAAGAGGTTTGTACAAAAACATCAAGTTTTCTCGGCGATTGATTAAAAGATGTGTTCAGGTCCCCATTTTCACCTAGATACTCACATGGAAGTAACCTCGCGT
This sequence comes from Ceryle rudis, assembly GCA_033439905.1. Classification (NCBI taxonomy): domain Eukaryota; kingdom Metazoa; phylum Chordata; class Aves; order Coraciiformes; family Cerylidae; genus Ceryle; species Ceryle rudis. Next base: position 30,766 of record JAAGNO010003254.1, on the reverse strand, counting down.
GCACAAGCCTCTCTGAAGAGCACAGCCCACAGGACTACTTACAGTTAGGGCCAGTTATTCAAGCAGGAGATCAATGCACATCAGGAATATGATGGAGAGACAGAGGAAATGTTTTTCTACCTTTATTCAGGTAACATTTTCCTTTATCTATACTTCACCTACTGCTCTTTGGGATGTTTTCCAGGTTGCACGAAGTGAATTTTGATGTTCCCACTTGTGAAGGCAAGCGCCGAGAAAAGCTCTCCCTGATAGGGGACTTCTCATCTTCAGCAGAGTTCTTCGTCACCATCGCAGTCTTCGCCTTCCTCTACTCGCTGGCTGCCACTGTGGTTTATATCTTCTTCCAGAACAAGTACCGTGAAAACAACAGAGGGCCTCTGATAGTAAGTGTGCATTTGCAGCATTTTCAGGTGTGGGTCTTAATCTCTTGTGCTTTGCTTGTTGAGGCTGTGATGTGGTCTGGGAGATCCAGTGGCCCAGTGCCCAAAGCACCTCTGCATTTGGCTGGGTATTTTTTTAAATCTTAATGGTGATTTAAACTTTTAACAAGGGTACCAGAGACTATATGCAGGTGGAGTTTAGTCCTAATTTTGTATGTACTTGTGAGATTCCTCGCTTCTCTCCC
>JAAGNO010003254.1:0-30041 GCA_033439905.1 Ceryle rudis | reverse complement strand
GTTTAAGAGGGTACTTACCTTCCAGCTGTCATTCAGTGCACCCATCATGCTATGGCCATTCACGCCTTTATTTTTCTTGTTACCGATTCCTAAAGGTTTGTGATAAAAATCAAGTGCTGCTGTGCATTAGTTTTCTTACAAATCCAGACTGTAAAGCCAGTGAGAGCTATTCTGTTCTACATGTCCATTACTGGTCAGTGCATCATGCCTCGTGATACAGACCTTGGTGTTGCTAGGAATCTATGTGCTAATGTTGGGTCAGGTCTCTGCATCTGCAGGCTGTAGAGTTGCCTTACTCTCCCTTCCACAGGCAACCCTCTCCTCCATGACTGCAATGATAAGGTTACGCTCACACAGAGTAAATACTTCTCTGAAGGTCTTTGTGAGAAGAGAGCAATTCAAAGGAAGAGCGGGGGGAGTTTAGTGAAGACTGACATAAGGAGTTAGTTCTGGATTTCAGAAAGTTCTAAAGCTTATGACTGACAGAAATCAGATATTTGGCTGATACTTGTGCCTTAAGCGACTGAAAAAAGATCATCAGAAAAATAGAACAGAAAGGAAAATAAATCACCAGTGCAGAAAGGCTGTACCTGTTAAAGAAAACTACAGTAAAGTAAAAGATTAAACTGCAGCAAGGTAATCTTAGCATCACGGGGTGTTGAGGGAAAGATCTTCCTGCTGCGAGATGTGAGTTGTTTTATTTAAGTCTGCATAATTCAAAATTGATGAATTGTTACAGAAGGAAAATTCTCATTTCACATCAAAAGAAATTAATCCTCTTCATTTGGGGGTTGTTGGGACCTTTCCTCTCTCCCTAGAAAATGGTGAGGAAAGGAGAGGAAATCTTCACAGAGGAGAGGTAAAACAGGCAAGATGAAGGGATCCCTACAGAAACAATAAATAAATAAAGTGCCTTATTTCTGTTTAATTCAGCTGATATCAAGTAATATCTCATATCAAACTGTCTCATAAAAGAATTAGTTACAGAGATCTGTCTTTTTAACTTTTTTTGTGGAAAATAATTCTTTCACCTGACCAACCACATTATCCTGTGTAGCAATAGAAAAAGGAAAGAGAAAAAATAATACTAGTATGTCAGATTATGATGTGGCCATTTGCTTTTGTCCAGGACTTTCCTGCTACAGCTGCTGCAGTCATGTTTGTCACAGTATGCACGGTGCAATCCGCTACAGCATTAATGTGGCATTGATTTAATTTGTTCTGTGTAATAGATTGTAATTGAATCTCCAGATTAAATTTAACCGATGTCTGTTACCAAAGCCTCTGTTTGCAATTTCCTGGTCTTTAAACCAAGCCTAAGTGACTTTATTTGTTCGGAATATAAAGATGCTTCAGTGTTTGTACTTCAGCAAAAGCAGCTTGTGCTGATGAGAGCTGTTGGGAAGTGGCTGAGGGTTATGATCAGTTTATGCCTGCCAGGAGAGGAGAATCCAATCTACCCCGGGCACACACTGAAACATCTCCTTTGCACTGCTAGCTCGGTTGTGTTGGGCCTTTTTAGAAAGAAGACTCTTTTTCATCTGGAACACATCCTTGATGGTCTCCCTGGAGGCTGCCCAGTGCAAGGATTGCAGTACCACAGTCTGACTGGGACAGAGCAGAGGGGATGCAAGGAAAATGCAATGTCCCAGACAGAGAAAAAAACAGCAGCTGTAGCCAGGAGGAACTCAAGGGTCAGGGGAAACTCAGAGTGAAAACCAGATTCCCACAGCTGCAGGGCTCACCTAAGGGATGTAACATGTTGTGCAAAGGAGGCAGGTGACGCATCCTCCAGCATCAGGCAGATGCTACACTAAACTGATGTAGTCACCAAGTTCACACATATGTAGGATCAGATGTGTGAGTATGTCTCATCCCTGAGATTGTTGTCCCAAAGAAAAGTGCTGCAGAAATCTGAGGTGCTTTTTGCAAGCCTGAGTCCAGCCAGCAGTCCCCAGCATGTGTTGGTGCAGGAGGCAGGGCAGTCCTTGCTGCTGCTTCTTCAACAGGTGGGATCTGTGTGTCCGGCACCGTTTACAGACTAACAGTTTTTTTACTTCTTAGTGAAGAGTTACAGGATGATAGTTTCATCTGTCTTTGCTTCTGCTGCAGTGCCTGATCACAATTTCATATTTAAAACCATTCCTATTTTAAGCCTTGTACTTCCTTTTGGCTTGATATTTGCTCAGTCTGGAATGACATCTGCCTTTAAGTGGCACCCTCTCAGAGCTGGCTGACTTTCCTCCTGATAAATTTTCAGGATCTGAAAAATGAGCATGACAGGAGAAGTGGAGGGAGGAAAAAAAGACTTTCACTTGAAGTTTTAAAATATTTTTCAAAAACCCCCTGCACAGGCAGTCAGAGCACCATCAATGCATTACTAACTTGCAGCAGGCTGGATGCAGAATGTACAACGATAAAGAATTTAATGACCACTAAGTCATGAGAAACTTGCAGAGAAAATTTCAGTCACAAATGTTCCAAGTTTACCTTGTTTATACAGGATAGGGAGATGCAACAGCATGTGCTGAGATCTCAGCGAAGCATCACTTGAACCGAGGAAAAATATTTCAATGTTCAGTGAGAAGTGAGACATCATGGCAAGGAAATATTTCCACTAAGAGAAGCTGCTAACTCCTTCCATGGCTCTTTGGATTGCACCGGCATGTTTTATTCACTGTGCAGTGAACGGTGTCTGTTGCTATCTTTGCCTGTGAGTTCTTGGGGATAAAAGTTTCTTTTGGTCACACAGGCCCTGGTTGTGTTACTCATCTGTGATGGAGGTGGGAGTCACCCCTTCCCATGGGGCTGTCGGCAGTGAGCCCTTGCTGCTGCCACTCTGGCTCTGTGGAGAGATCATTCAGGGTGGTTCATACTAGATAAGTAAACCTAAAAGAGGACCTTGGATCCACAGTCCTTAAAGGAACAAGGAGCAGTTTACCAGGGGTTGAATACCTCATAGATATGTACAAAGTGTCTCACCTCTGCAGATTGCAGCTGTGATTTTGATTTCATTGCACACTCCTGCTGAATGCACGTGTACAGCAAGTAGCCAAGGGCTTGCCTCAGCACTTATAACAAGTGTAAGCCAGGCTTTCAAATGACTGATTAGTGCTCAAGAGCCAGAAACATTTTGAAGAAATTAATTAGAGATGGTGACTTAGATTTTAATGAATGCAATGTACAAAACCTCACCAGTTTTGAGCATATCTGCATCTCTCAGACCAACCTAAACTGGTTTCCACGTACCCTTGGCAGGCATTGCTGGTGTGCAATGCCAGCAGAGATGATCTGCACCCTGTGGCTGCCACCCCAAGTCACCTCTGTCGTGATGCCCCCCTTCAGATATATATGTTTGCAGGTGGTTGCAAGCAGAGGGTAACTGACCCGACAGTTAATCCTGTGCTGAAGTTTTAGGAGCCCAGGGGCAGATGCTTCCACGTATCTCTGGAGTGGGAAAATAAAGAATAGTCATGGCCAATGTGTATGAGTACCCATCACTCAGACTTCTTGTTTCTTCCATAGTTTCTATACCCTATATGTATTCCATTTAAAACCCACACTCTGATAACTCTGTCTCTATGTGCTTTCACATTTGCCTTTGGGAAGTTAAAGATTGCCCATGATAAACCACACACCTTCATGTATAAATGTAGCACACTTCAGCAGCATTCCAATTAATCACTGTAAAAGCATAAAACTTTAGCCAAGAAAAGTGACTGACATGGCCCTGAAAATAGATATTTCATTTTTATAGTGACTACTTGATAATCTCATTTTTATTGTGCATAAAGTTGCTTACATGTAAGAAGATGATGGGATCTTTCCCTTGCATCTGGAGTCCTATGAATAATCACATTAAGCAGAAATGCATTTAGCTCTTTATATATATTGTGGACCAAGCAAGTGAAGTCCAGTCCTAGTCTGCTCTTTGGAGATGTCTTTGTTTAAACAAATTTTATTTCCTCCCCTTTGTCTGGCTTTCTAGAAAATAGATAGGAAAAGAATAAAGAGCCATCTGTAAAAACAAAGACTGAATCCTTTGCAGTTAAAAAAGAAATTATTAACAATCTGAATAATTCTTTGCATTTCAAAGAGCTGTTTCACCCACTGTTGTCATCTCCTTTTTGAAACACAAGGCACAGTGACCTTGCTGTACACACTGGTGCCTCCCAAAGGGCTCAGCACACTCCTGCCAGAAGCAAGCTTGCAAGGCCATACACCATTGCAAGAAGCGTGTAATTCTTTCAAAGCCTCATTTGTCAGGAAATCTGGGGTGGGACCTTGTTCAAACCAAAAAAAAGCTAAAATGGCACTGTAGGAATGCATTTGCCACCTGCAGCAGCCTGGTGTTGGTCACTTTCCAAGGCTGGGACTATGGCTCTTACGGGGGTGGTTCTTGAATTTTTAGGTCAGCTGTCACTGAAGGCAAATCCTCCGAGTGGTTTGCCCCTGCTGAGGTAAGAAAATCTCCCTCTGCTCTTGCATGGCAGTCCATGAAACCTGTTGGCATTGCTGCTGGGCTAGGCAGGCTCTGGCTGGGAGGGTTTATAGGCTTCAGCATTTGAGGAGTTACTCCCTCGTATGATGTAAATGTATGAGAGGGCTTAGTCAAATGAAAAGGTTTTGTAGCATGTGCATTAGTGGATGGAAATGCTTGTGGAGAGGCACTGCAAGCCCTGCATGAAAACCAGTTACAGGGCCAGCAGCTGCAGTTCAACAAGGGAGGAAGGAACGTGAGCACAAGAGGGAGGCTGGGCACCCTCCAGCCAGGCCAGAGCTGAGGTTTTGTATGTTTTCAAACGTAACAGCCCAGGGCCATGGTTCCAAACTTGGACCACAATGGCCGGGAGGGAGAGCAGGGCACAGAGTGCGTGTGAGGACATGTGTTGTTACAGTGCTCCGGGGGTTGCTGAAGCCACCAACCAGAGCAGAGCAGATGAAACATGTCCCCTTTCTGAACAAGCAAGCAGCTTCTGCGGATGCTTTTGGCTGGGTGAGATTGCACTGAACACTGTGGGGGATCTGAAACTGCACTCCAGAGACTTAAGGGACTGTATGTGACTGCCCTTTCCAAAGATGGGCATTTTGCAAAAGCCAGTAGCTTGATAGCAAGGAGAAATGTTTTAATAACCATGAAAAGAAAAGGCATTCACAGTTCTTTTCTAAAATATATAATATATGAAATTTTTCTGAGTAGGCATTTTTGGCAAACTCAGTAAAACAAGTTTCAACTTGAAAAAGGCAGCAAGAATTTTTTTTCTTGCACATACTTCAGGCTCTTAAAAACTCCCTCCTTGGATATTCAGCATGTTTTAAATCTTGTTTTCTGCTTTCTCCTACACATTCCTATTTTACTTCCTTCCCAAAGGCACCTGTAGGCAGACCAAAGTATCTCAGCTGAGATCTCCGAAAGAAACTTTGCAATTAGAAGTACAGCGTAATCGTACAACAATACACACTGAAGAAATCTGTAGGCACCATTTCAAGACAGCAACTACAAAAATTACTTTGTTTCAAGCCAAAAAAAAACCCCACCAATGCTACGGGGATATTAAACATTCAAATGCAAGATTTGTTTTAGTATGCAGACACTCTGGCTTTAATTACCAAGGAGAAATTCCCCAGATAGACATTAAGCCACAGAACAGCTTAGCTTGAAATTCACTTTTATTTTCAGTATGTCATTATCTTGTAACTCTGTTCCACCCAGAACTGTGAAAATGTTCAGCCAGAAATCCAAACCCACTGAAAATGAGAGAGGTTCAAGTTCCAGCCAAAGCTTAAGGTTAGCAAAGATTTGAAATAAATAGGAAGACGGAGGCTTGCTCTAGTTGTATAGTCTGCTCCTTGCATAGTGAAAAGGAGACAGCACAAATCCTCCAAGAGCACAAGTCCAGCTATGTAGTTTTGGTGAAAAAGCACCTGCTGAAAAATTTCTGGTGTTTCATTAGCCATTCTGTCCTGTCTTCTTGACAAGCTGTTAGCCAGCTGGCAGATGGGCTGTGTGGTTGCTTCTTCAAGTTCCCCTGTGCAATCTTTCTAGTTTGGCTTGGTGTGTTTCTTGCACCCAGACAGATTTACAGCTCTGGGGAGTTCCCTGTATAAAAGGGCTGATCCCAGTGCCCCAGGAGTAGGGACCCTTTCCTTAAGGCTCTAATCTGCTCTCAAATAGGGGAATTAGTGGCAGCGAGGGTAGGATTGCATAGGGTTAAACTTGTTCAGATGCCCTGGTGTAAGAGAGCAGAAGTAGTCAGCAGAACACTGAAGGATGAGGCTGAGATGGAGAAGACAGGACTTGAGAAATAATATAGAATCATAGAATCATTCAGGTTTAAGATCATCAGGTCCAACCCAGCAATGCCATATCCACCCCTAAACTGTGTCCCTCAGCACCACATCTACACATCTTTTAACTTACCTCCAGGGATGGAGACTCAACCACTTCCTTGGGCAGCCTGTTCCAGTGCTTGATAACCCTTCCTGTGAAGAAATATGTAATTCTCTTAGGTCCAGTCCCTCAAGTGCACAGTGCTATTAGGTGTTCCTAGCAGTATGTTATAGCCTAAGGCGTGTGCTGCTAGCAATTAGAGTGAGGGACTTTTGCAAACTGCAGTCATTTGTGCTAAGAGTTACTCAAATGCCTCACCAATATAAGGTCAGGATCTGTGAGCTTGACAGCAGGTCTGAACCCCTGCTGCTGTCACCTGCTTGAAGAACTTTGCTCACTTTTGAAAGTTCCCTCTTTTTATCAAATTTAAGCTCCTACATTGTGTTCATTTGGGCAAGTTTGTCTCTGTATCAAATTTCTACCTGCTGTTATGCATTTATTTTATTGTTATTGCAAATACATTGATTGCAGAGCTTGATTTAGCTTGCAAAGTTTAAAAGTGTGGTGGCATTGAGAGAGAATTGCTTGTCGTTTAAGGAGTGTATTCCTCAAAACATCGGTGTGTCCCCATCTGTTGTGTCAACCACAAACTATATGGGGGCTTGGCATCCAGGTAGAAACCATATTAAGTCTCATAGCAAATGAGGAGCATCTCCCATCATAAACCACATCTTAGTGAATATCCTTTTTTCTGCCTCCTGGAATTTTTAGGAAATCTTTGCTATTGAACTGTTGCCTCTAGGAGTCCACTTGTCATTCAGTTACTGCTAGGACATAGAAGATACAGTAATTTCTTTTGCTGGAAATTTCTTTTGCCTCTGCCTTCCCAAAGTCTCTTCGGGTGTTAAGATAGTTGTCAGCTCTTGGGCTTCACTCTCTTCAAGAAAGCCCATTTGGGCAGTATGAAGGGAGGTCAGAGGAACTCAAAGCTCGGTGGCAGACACAGGCCTGCAGAAAACAAATTGTGTCACTGTTAAAAGAGAAGGATGTATCCTTTGGGAAAGCATCCAAGCACAGTTAATTTAATCCCATCTGCGTGAGTGGAGAAATCTTTTGTCCATGATTCGTTTGTGCGGCTGGTTATTGACTGGTGCCTCTTCCATCACAACGGAGCCTTGCACCCTCCATCCCTGCAGTGCCACGGAGAGCTCCTTCCCCAAGCCTCAGGTGTGATTGTAGAAGATAAGAATGATGCTTCCTAGGGATTGCTTTTTTCTCTGGATAGCAACCCAAAATGCTTTGTTCTTAGTGAACATTTTCTCTTCCTTCTGTGTACACCTTTACTTTGTAAGGGGGAAGGGGAAGCAGCCCCATGGGAGGTGGGATAGCAAGACGCAGTGATACAGTTAGTGGTATGTTAGACTTTGGCACCTCTACCATCTGTTGTGGGCTGACAGATGGAATGAAATATGACAGCAGAAAGGCTCTTCTGTTTTAGCAAGACACAAGAAAGCTTGAAAAATCACACCTCCTCCCTCCTTTCCCCCCAAACCCACACAACAACAGTGTCACTTGGCCACTTGTTCTGGCTAAGACAAGGAGAAGTTTATGCCTGTGTGTGCTCCTGAGAGTCTTTCGAGGGAAAAGTGAGCAGAGTGGTTCAGAGCAGAGCTGCTCAGAGGCTCTGGATCCCAAAGGGACCATCACCCCTTCTTCTTTTCATGTGGATTGGAATTAGGAGCAAATGATTTACTGGGACAGAGAGGAGCTGAGGAGTCTCTGTCCTCAGCAAGTCTTGCTGTTTATTTGTTCATTTGTGATAATTAGTGGCTGCATGGCTCGTGCAGCCCAAACATTTGGCCTTACCTGTAGCTGGTGAGAAAACTCCTCATCTGGTATCTGAGGATTAGCCAGTTTCAGGTTCTCCCTGAGATGCTGCCACAGATGGAAATGCTTCCTATTGGAAACTCACCCCGGCTGTCTGCAGGAACACCTGGGGTGAGAATCAGCCCTCAGGAGAGACCAGCTACTTTCCAGACATCTGTATTTTTTAATTGATCCCAATTTATCAGCCATGTGCCATGGACAGTCACGCTTCCAAGGCAGCTCAGCATCCTGGGTACCAGCCACATGCTTGTAGGAATCTGGCCTTGAGGTTGGAGATGCAAATGGCAGCTGAAGGGCTCTGCCCCATTAGGCACATCAAGCGCTACTGAGAATTAGCTCTGTAGGTGATGACAGTAATCACAACCTTCCACAAAATAACAAGCTCATGTTTTTTTTCTCCTCTAACACAGGCTTTCAGTTTTCTGGTGATTTTTAATATTTTTTTCTTCCAAATGGACACACCAGTATAATGCTTCTAATTAATTTGTCTTTTAGGATTTCATTGTGACAGTGGTCTTCTCATTCTTGTGGCTAGTGAGCTCATCTGCTTGGGCTAAAGGACTGTCAGATGTAAAGATTGCAACCGACCCAGATGAAGTGCTGCTGCTGATGTCTGCCTGCAAACAGCAGTCCAACAAATGCCTGCCTGTTCGCAGCCCTGTTATGTCAAGCCTCAACACTTCGGTTGTAAGTGACCTTGATTACTACTTTTCAATCTTACCTTGAAAATGCATTTTCATCTCTTTTACCTGCGTATTGACCTAGATTGGTTGGTGTAAACCACTTAGCTGAAATGATTTAACTGGAAGAACTGTCTTGCCGCAGGGAAAGGCGGAGCAGCAGCGGGCTGAGCGTGCAGGGTTGGGATCAGGAGAAAGCAAAGTGTCTGTCCAAGTGCGTTGGTTGGCCTGTCTACTTTATCTTGCTGCAATGTTTTTGAAAAGGGGTCCGTGCACTCCTTTAGGAAGAAAAGGTTTTGTACCTTACAGATTCCTTTAAAAATCCTCAAAAAACCCAACATAAAACTGTTCTTCAGAATGCTTAAAAAAACCCTACAAAACAAAAAAAGCAAACAGAAAAATCCCCTCCTCTGGGCCAGATGACCAATTAATATCTCTCTTTTTAATTATTTTATTTCAACTTCATCTTTCCATGGTTTCTTTAAACTAGATTACATTTTCAAACAAAAAAATATTATTTTGGCCTAAAAACTCAACCTTTTTTTTGAAACAATAAGGAAAACATCTTGCAAGCTACAGCTAAGGGAGGTGAATTTGGGAATTTGCTCCAAAACTGAGAAAATTTTCCAGCAGGTTTTGGAAGAAGAGTAGACTGGGAGGAGATTTGACTTCTCCCAGGATCACCATGCAGGGTCCGTAATGTTAGGTTGGGCTGTGAGACCATGGCTTCTGGCTGACAAGCTCCTCTTCTCCCTACCTAGGTCTTTGGCTACTTGAACTTTATCCTCTGGGCAGGCAACATTTGGTTTGTGTTTAAGGAGACGGGCTGGCATTCCTCGGGACAGAGGTACCCTCCAGACACCATGGAGAAGCAGCCCAGCAGCTACAACCAAGGAGGCTACAACCAAGACAGCTATGGGCCGGCTGGTGGCTACAACCAGCCGGGCTCCTACGGCCAGGTGGGTGAATATGGCCAATCCCAGAGCTACGGCCAGAGTGGGCCAACATCCTTCGCTAATCAAATTTAGGGTTCACGCAGCACAAGCTCTTGTATCCCTCACATGTAGAGAGTTTAACAGGTCTCAAGTTTCAGCGGTGCCAGGTTTTTAAGGGTTTTACATAAATTAATACTACAACATGGTATTTAATGTTGACTGAAGATCTAAGCCTACATCCTAAGGCAGACAGGAGGTGGCCGGTGGGCTGGAGTTGGCCTTTTTTCCCTGACTAGCCAGTTACAGGGGCTATGCTCATTGCAGGTGGTGACCTGGAGTCAGTGTTGTAGTATGTACTGTAGAGATAACTTTATGGTAGTTTTGTATGTGTTCAGATGGTAGAAGCATTTTGTAGCCTCAAGTCTGTAGTATTTAATATGCATAATATAATTGAATTTCCTTCTGCATTTTGGTGAAAAACAAAAGTGGTTTACTATTATTTCTACAGATTATTCTGTATATCCATGCATGTAACATTGCACCTAAATTTTCAAAACTGCCTGTCTGTGACTCTTCAGAGCATTTGTTTTGGTTATACCTTTTTGTTTCAGAAGATTTTACTATCATTTCAGTTAACTGAGTCATCTGTAATGTGTAGTGCATGGATAAGCAGTTTCAAACTACCAAATGTCTGGAGTGTGTAAATGGAACTTCTCAACTTCTGCCACTACGTTTTGTTAAATGTATGTTTAAAAGAAGTATGCATCTTTTATATATTTTGCAGAGTTGAATATATGGCTTACCCAAGTTCTGAATGCTTTGTAACTAAAATGTTTTTCCTTGAAATGGCATTCAGTAGTATATATGGTACCTGACCAATGTTTATTCCATTTAACTCAGCTAAGTAGTCATTCTATAAATCACTATTTCTATGGATGTTTTGTGAATCTTTTAATGTGAGCTGTGGAGAATAAGGACCAAGTAACTGTGTTATATGTTTACAAAGGTATTTATTTAACTAAGATAACAGAGGTGCAGATATCAGTATACAAAACCACGTGAAAATGCCCTGTTGCTTAATACAGCAAAACAGGAAAACTGCATGTCTTGTTGTGACCTTACAAAGCATAATTATTCCTTTACACCCTCTTATAATAAGAAACCCTTTCCATCTGTGCTGTTTCAAGATTGTTAGATATCCCTCTGTTCTGTCACTGCTCTGAGCACTAGCTTGGTGCTACCAGAGAATGTAACTGGATTGACCAAATAACCCAGGCTCAGAGGAACTCATCCTAAAATAGCCAGAGCCAGACTTGTAGCCCATTCAGATTTCTCCCTGGGAAATTCAGTCCTTCCTCACTGCAGCATATGAGATGCATTGACACAAGCGAAAGCCTGAAGCACGATATACTAATCAAAACTGATCATCTGCATTTCTAGATCAAAGTGTATCAGTATATAATCTTATTGTATGAGCTATAATGTTGAAAGCATCTTAGCTTAAAACAGCTTAGTCTCTTCTATGATTGTTGTAACCAATTTATGGCTACTCGGTGGATGAATCTATATTGTGATATCTATTTGACCCTAATAAAGTTATTGCATACAGAGCGTGTTTTCGGAGTATGTTAATATTGAAACATCACTGCAAAATAACTAAGATGACCATAAAAGAAAATTAACTATTCCTGTACTTGACCTTATTGGTCATATTCTTACTGGTTTTCCAACACATTTATGAGGATTGTTTTAATGTACAGTAGAGTATTACACTTCTATACAGACACTTGTCATTAAAGGTCATTATCACAATTAAAAAAAATAATAATAATAATTTAAAACTGTGCTATGTAATACCTGCCTGCCTCTTTACCTCTCTTTCCACCTGTCAGTAGGACTAGCCCAGTACTGTGCTAACTAGCCCAGTTCTGTGGATTGCTGGAAAGCCATGTTTGAGCTGTGGAGAGGGCAACCCAGAATATTTAAATGTCCTGGTATTCCAAATGGGAGCAAAATACAATTTTCTGGGTCAATAAAAAGTTTTATTTCAATTCTCAGTTCTTCTTTCACTTTCCAAGTTTGGGAAAAGTTATAGGCAAGCCAGGAGAACGTGAAATCTGTGTGAGTGACAAAGGAGGGGATGGGATGTATGTGCTTCACACCCCCTCCCACATAGTCCTCCTTTTATTTTTTTTTTCCTTTTTTTTTAATCCACTTTATATTAGTTTATCGGGAGTATCCCAAGCTGGCTTATGTAAACCTCTCCACAGAAATAGGGGGGTTTATGTCAGCTACCTTCCTCTTCATGAACTTTTCCACCCAGATCAGCAGGGTACCATTTCTAAACTTTTCTGTCTAATTCTGAGGCTTAGAAACTTGAGGGTTTTTTAGCTTTATTCCTACATTTCAAACAAGCTGAAATTCTTGTATAACCATGACGTGAGCCCAGGAACTGCAGCTTTCATACCCTCAGGAGCTGACAAGTCTGCAGAGAGGGCAATTTCTAATACAAGACTAGGGACAGAATTAAGATGATTACTTACTTTGGTTATTATTTGTGTAACGCCAAATACAAGATTTTTTTTTTCACGAAGGGCAGAGCTGGTGGAAGAGTTGATAAAGGTGGTGAAAGAGGCACATTTTCATGAAAGACTTGCCCCTTGCTTTACTCAGTTGGCCAGATCTTCACAGGTACATTAGCTCCTTGCTGCTGTGCAGAAGAGTTGAATTGGTTGCTATCCTTTGGGGACTGTAGTCTTCACTGTGAATTAGGAAGGACAAAAAGATCTCTTCATCTATAGCTTCCCAGATTAATATAATATGGCAGCAGGAAAAGTGAAAACAACAACGATGCAAGCGCTTGTCTGTGTTATATAAGAAAATGTATCTGAATGTTTCCTCCGTGTTCCTCTGGATTCAAGTTTTATCACATCCTTCGGCAATTGTTGAGAAGCTGGAAGCTTATTTCAACTGGGAATAGTGACTGTAGAGCAAAATGTTGAGCAGCAAGATGGAAAAGACTGTATTTGATGTTTCTTGGGTTTAAGACAAATAGCTAAGTAAACTCAAACATCCTCTGTGCAACTGCTGCTGGCAGACTGATCACTCTCCTACTTCATCATTAGTGAGTATCTCTGCCAGTTAGTTAAATAACTAGGTCAGCCTGGGAAAAAATATGTTCCTTGATCTTCTGTGCTGTCCCTCCTGTTTTCCCATGTGTTCTCTTTATAGCCTGTTTCTCAGCTACCCAAGATGGGAACCTATTTGCATTATCAAGTGTAAAGCAGTGGAGGACAGACAGGTACCTCTGCGAGTGTGGTGGGGGAGGTGGGAGCACAGGACTTTCTCTCCAGGTGCCTCAGAGGCCCAGGAAGAGGCAAGTTCTTATGCTGGTTTAGCGTTTCCCCATTGCTCTTTGACTTTGCAAAGCTGCAGCATCATACCCTCCATGGGGAGGTGCAGGAGAGGGCAGGGAGAGTGACTCCAGGTACCCCGTGGCTCTGCAGACAAGGAGGAGATCAGATGCAAATCCAGCCCAAAGGGCTGTGCCTTTACTTGACAGGGTATTATTATATTGTGCAATAATTTGCCGATGACTGATCAAATGGCCATTAAGCTGCCGATAACAGAGCCTTGATGATGGCCAGGACTTGGAGCAAGTTTGTGTTCCTGTTGCATGAATTCATGCTGGAATTGCCTGACCAGATTAGGTTCATTATTTCCAATCTGTATATGCTCTCAGTTTGAATGGGCAATTCAGGCTGTAGCCATGAGTTATTGTTGGCTGAAACTCTGATGTACTGATGAGAGGCAGTTGTATGCAACATGCATTGCACCCGCCTGTAGTCTGCTCCTGACAATATCTCCAGAGTTTCACTATTAATATTACAGACAGATAAAGAGCTATCAAGTGAATACTGCCATGTATTGTTTTGTCCTTTTCTGAAAAAGTTCTTCTCGTGATATGGTATATTGTGTTGTAAGTGTTTAGTCCTCTGTCTACTAGTTTTAAGCCAGATTTGAGTCAAAATCTTCATATATGTGAATGGATGGGCTACTTAGCTTATGCTGTCCCTGACTTAAATATTCTTTTTCAGGATTTCTTTTTATTCCCTCCTTCTACTAAACCCAAGAGCTTTTTCCCCTGGAATTTTCAGCAGCAACAACATGTATTTTAGTATTAATATCTGGTGCTGATTATCCTATCATTTGTCAATGTCATACATCCTTAGGATGAAGATCTTAGCATTTTGATATGAAATATTAATAGTTCAGTGGGGACGTATCCCATTTGTTGCATTTAGCTACCAGTTTCTTTTCTTACATCCTTATTGTTGTGTCCTTCTTTAATAAGATTTTAGATTTTTATGAATATAGCTGCCTTTTTAATGTGTAAATATCCTATAATAAAACACTTCTCAGAGGAAAATTTGTTTGGTAATAGTATTTTCAGGCTTCCTTCTGAAAATGAATACCATATGAAAATGTTGGGTTCATGTCTTATCCACTAGATTGTTAAACTGGGGGAGCTGGGTGCCTGCACACAGGCGATCCTGCAGCCACTCTGCTCCCTGACAGCCCCACTACGAGGCATGAGCCAAAGTGCTGTATCATATCTGAAAAATGCCTGGACATGAGATGACAAATGATGTTTCTGTGCAGAGAGACCAGTTCTAATAGCTTTTTAAAAATACTATTTTACCTGCTCTGTCACAGCAATGGGATTCATAAATATTCTAACCATTTGGGACCCCACACCTAAGTTCTGGGCTGAGCTGAGTTACCTCCTGCATGTGGGGTAGAGGAGGTGAGCTGACCCATCAGTTCCTCCTAGCTGGGGTCCTCTCTCATCCTGACCGCTGCACAGACCTGCCGAGCATGCCCTGCAGCAGCAGTTTGCATCACCTGGAGCAGTGCTGGTCACAGCTCAAGCATCAGGCGCTGGTCAGCAAACTGCACCCAGCCTGACAGATGCAGATAAATGTGGGCGTGGATTTCATCCTTCGGTGAAATCAAATTGACTATGAAGAGGTATTTTTAAAAACTGATTATGACAAATGATTATGACAAGGGACAAATGTTCCTTGCAGCCACAGAACATCACTTACACCATCACAGCACAGGTGAAAGTAGAAGCAGCAGCATGTACCCTGAAAGGCACAGTGGTGGAGAAACAAGGGAGTAAGACACACTCTGATTCTTTGCTATCCTCCACGTTCCTTACCCCTGGAATAAATGCAGGGGCTCAGGTTTCAGGATGGTTAGCAGTATTTTAGCGTGGGTAAACCAGCTACCAGTGAGCAGGAGCTGCCTCTGTGACCAGAGAGGTACAGTGGCTATTAACTAACTTCCATGTGCAAAGCAGACTGCTTGGTACAGCAGCACGGCTGTCAATCCTCTGAGCTAGTTAAATCCCCTGTTAACCTGCACTGGGCTGTGTCTCCTCCTTGCTTGCCACCCTGCAGAAGAGGAGGAGAAGGTTCTTCCCCAACAGGGTTGAGCCTCCTTGTCCCTGGGGCCATCTTGGGTTGTGGCTGGTGTTGTGAGACCAACTACAGTGAGCACATTAGACCTGCTGCTTCTGCTAACTTTTCCCACATTAAGTAATTGATTTCAAAGGGATGGAGCAAGCGGAAAATATCATTAGGTTGGGCAGCCAGTCCTGCCTTGGGCTAAGATGGAGTGGGGGGTTTCTCAGTCTTGTCTCTTTGGAAAAAAAATACGTGTATCATGTAAGATCAAAATGACCATATTCTGGTCACAAGAAATCAAGCTATTACCTCACCAGGTGCAAGTTAGCAGCAGTTCTCCTGCAGCTGCTGAAGGGTTTGCTGAAGAAATGAAGGTGTGAATGTATCTCCCAGTTTAGGTATTCCCTGTGCTGTGCCTGCCTGCCACGGGCATGTCCATGCCTGCCCATGACCAGTGTCACAGGGTCATCACTAAGGGAGCCCGGGCTCCATCACACACAAATGTTTTGCAATATAATTCTGGAATTGCAGAAAGTACTTAAAAAAGGATGTGTCCGTCCTCTGGGAAAATACCAAAAGTGAAGTGGGGACTGTGTTTTTTTGCAGTGGCAATTATTTTAAATGAACTGAAAGATTTTGCAGTTTTAAGTGTCAGGTTGCATATTTTGTGCAGACAATATTGTTAATGTGTGAAACGTGCTAAAAAATGACCGACAAAAGCACCTGGCTATTTCAAACATAAATAGCGCGTACCAAAATAGATACCAAGCAGATGGCCTGGCTCCCTGCACACCTTGCTGACCAGAATACTCGAGCAACACGTACAGCCAAAATCTTGCTGTCTTCAAAGCTGATCATCTGCAAAGGCAAGAGATATCCTCCATGTTACCCTTTATCTGTTAGGCACCAACGCTCCTCCAAACACTAAATAGTGTATCCTAGAGGCATAATGTACCTCAGGCTAGCCTCAACTTGTTACTACCCCAGCGAAGCAAATCACCTGTTCTGGAGCTCAGGCTCTCAAAAGTCAGTTAGATTAAAAAAAAACCAAACCAACAAAACAAAACAAACAAAAAACAACCAAAAAGTGAGTTGAAATCTGATCTGTGGTGGAAGGAGCCCAAAACACTGAGAGCTGGGTTTGCCAGCC
Source organism: Ceryle rudis (assembly GCA_033439905.1). Classification (NCBI taxonomy): domain Eukaryota; kingdom Metazoa; phylum Chordata; class Aves; order Coraciiformes; family Cerylidae; genus Ceryle; species Ceryle rudis. Next base: position 13,587 of record JAAGNO010003254.1, on the reverse strand, counting down.
AGCTCACAGTGCTGCCTATAGCTGATAAACATGCAACAGAGTCTGTTTCTCACTTTCATTTTTACCTTGGACTCTAAGACCAAACATTACCACTCTGCAGATTAACTGGGATATAAGGCTTTTCATGCCGTGCGGTACGGTTCAACAGATGTGAAAGGGAATTATCACTTCAACATGCTATCAAGAGTTTTTTTAATTTTTTTTTTTAGCTGATGGCAGATTACTAAGCCTGAATTCTTGTTTAATTTTGGTGTGTTAATTGATGGGATAATGAGCATTGATTATATGTGTTTTGGCTGCGTCATTGCAATTACAAGCTGTGTTTTATTCATGAGCCAGTCCTAAAGAACGCACTAGAGATCTAAGACAGCCTAAACCTCTCAGAGAAAGGCTCTGAATTGTTTGAGTAATGACACTCTTAGATGGAAAATTAAAGGTTCTCTTTTCCCATGCTTTTTAAGATAATTAAAATCCAGGAACAGTAAGGTGGTGAACATCCTTATTCATTAGCCTTCAGTAATTTAGCTTCTACTAAATGAGGAAAATATTTTAATTCTCTAGGCCATCTGTTGCAGTCTCCTTTGCGTGTCCTGTTACATAAAGTCTCATCCTGAGTAGTTTTAACGTCAGTATTGTATCCTTTTACCAGGAATGATGAGCTGGATGAGGTACTTGAAGTCACTACCTATTAACAGACCACCCTGGGATTAAAACAGCCGCTTAGTCTTTTATGTCAAAGCTATCCTGTCTAGACACCTCAAGGCAAAGGATCCACAGAAAGGAGACCATGCACAGAGATAGGCAGCGTGACAAGCTGTGTGTTCTCTAATAGTGATATCCATGCCAATAAATAACAAAGTTCACCGGAGCCCTTCCAGTTCCTCTAATGTGTGACTGCTCTGCCATATGGCTCTGTGCTGCTTTTGGAAACAGGCAATATCCATTCGGGTAGAAACCGAAGCAGAGGCTCCACACTGGATGCTGCTTTGCAAGTGGTTCAGAGGAAGAGCACATCTCCTCTTTGCACTGCTCTGGGGGAATAAATATTAGAGCAGGAGCGTGCTCACTTGGGTAAATGCTGGGTCAGGAATTGGAAAACGCTTGGTTGCTGATTCTGTCTATAATAACAACTCAGTTTGTAGCTTGGGGCAGGTTGCATTAGCCCACACTACAAAGGTTTCCCATTAAAATGATAATGTCTACAGCTGAATGGATTCTGTGCCTTAGTTATTCCTGATGCAAAATTACATTCCTACAGATCTAAGAGGATTCAGGCTCCATTAGTTTGGCTTATTTCTGTCAAATTCTCACATAAAATAAAAGCCACACTACTTGCCAACCCAACAGTGCTGCCTTGCAGGGGCTGTATTTAGCCAGCTCTGTGATCACCAGGTAGTGTTTGCATTATTGATAGGTCATGGCTGCAAGCAGGCTGCTTCCACGGGGCAGAGCTTGAATTCACCTGTTTGCTATTACTTGAGTTGCTTAGAGATCACAAACACCCTGGCCTCGAGATGTGCGGCTGCAGAGCAAGCATTCCTAGCACGAAGCAGTACTCTGTCAATCAGCCAGCTCCTGCTTCCACCAAAAAAAGCCCTTTGGCCACAGCAGGCATGCCCAAGCGGTAAGTCAGCACTTTGTTCTTGTGTCTTTGGTGATCTGCCGTTTGTCTTGAAATTCCTTATCGGGAGGTATTTGTTTCTAACACAAGCAAAGTCTTCTGCTGTGTGTTGGCTGCTCTGTAATGAGTTTCCAGCACTTTAGCAAAAGTAAGCAGGCTTTAAGTTTTACTTTTCATAGAAAACAGGGAGGTGATTCTCACAGATGTGAGTCCTGATGGAAATAAGAGCTGTGTGTCTGGTTCAAACTAGGAGTACTGGTGAGTGGGGGATGACAGACCCCTCTGAACTTCCCTGGGGATAGGCTTAAAACTGAGAAACTTCCTGAGCCCTTTCATGTTCTGAAGAAATTACTTGAAGGATGTTGCAATGCTCTTCTCTTAAAATTATTTAGTAAGTACCTTTAATAAGAACTCCAGGCTACTTGCTTAGGTGAAGAACTGTGTGATGTTGTGTACTGCTTTTAAAAGCTGTTTTCCTTCCCACTGTGAAGGAAAGCCAGTCTCCCTTGGGAAGCCCAGAGTTCCTGGGGGATTAAGTGAAACAGAAATGAGCGAGCTCATTCATTTTGAAGCTATACACACCACTCACCAGGTGGTAACTGTGCCTCTCTTCTCTCTCACTACCAGCATACCTATAGCCAAGCAGCTGGCATCAATAAAAGGTAAGGGGACAGATTCATTGCCTCTTGGGGGTTGAGGTCTTCCAAGGCCATAGCCCAAGTGCAGTAAATCCTGGTGACTCAGCAGGTCTGTGCAGACCCTTGGCTGCTGCAAGACAAGAAGGTCTTGTGGGTCCCTGTGTGATGTGCTCCTGCATTGATCCATGTCTCCTCTTCTGCTTGCCTTTCCATTAACAATCACAACCCAAATCATCTGTGGTACCTGAGGGCTGTGAGTGTGTAGTCCTCAGGATGCAGCTCAGAAGAGGAGAGAATGAATCCAGCCAAAATCCCAAGTATGCCATAATGCTGAAGTGCAGCGCTGATGCTCAGACACGGGCATTTCTGTTCAGCCAGGCTTCCCAAATGAGCCATATTTTCCCTGATACAGGATCCTGGGAGCCCAAATGCACCCAGGACATGGTCAGTGTGGCACATCCTTGCTGGATGCCCAGGGTGGGGATAGACCAGATGGGTATCACATGTTACCCTGCACTACTGCCCCAGCTCTGATGAATGCTTCCTTTTGGGGTGTGTTTCCATGGGATGTGAGGCATTTTGCTGGCCCACTCCAAATTAAATCTGGGCCATGTCCGCTGGTGTGTATAAAGTTTCAGTCTCATTAACTTTAATGAAACTACACAGATTCCCTCTCACTCAGGATTGTTCCGACAAATTCCTTTCAATTATATTTCAAATGCCACTTTTTCTGATAGGCTGATAACTTTTTCTCCTCCTTAGCTCTAGGAAAAGGCTCAGACCTTGAAAAAGCTTTTGCTGCCACAGCTTTGGTGTATTATAATGCTGCTGACCCTGATGGAAAGCTCAGCAAAGCTGAAACCAAAAGCTTGCTGCAAACCCAGTTTGGGGTTTTCATCCAGGTGAGGGGGTTTGGGTGAGTGGGGGGTGCTGGGCTGGCACTGGCCAGGTGCTTCGGGTGCAGGAATGACACCTCAGGCTCTGTTCTGCAGCTGGGTAGGCATCAGTAAATGGGATAATCCCTAGCGACACTTGAGTGTACAAACACCTTCAGTGAATTAGCTCATTTATGTTGTGCCTTTGCCTAACACAGGGCTAAAGGAGGGGAGACGGCAATAAACCACAGCTGCCTTATGCCTGCTTGCATTATTTAAAGAAAATAGGGCAGCTGCAAAACAAACAAAAAAAACCCTTCAGACGATGACATGAGACTGTATTTATGAAGAGAAGAAACCCATTATTTTTAACGAGGCATTTGGTAGTTTGCCAAAGCACTGACCCAGTACCAGGAGAGCCAGCCCCGTGCTGCAGAGACACATGCACTGTGGTCACTGCTGGGGCTGCTGGGAGAAAGGTAGAAGAAAGCACCTCTCTATTGGTCACCCACCCATGGGGTTGGTGGCAGCTGGGTACAGTGAAAACCAGCTACATCAGTATTTGTGGATGTAAACCTCTTACACATATGGGGTGTTCCCTCTGTAAATAAATAAATAAATATATTTTTAAAAAAACCCAACTGTTTTACCAAGTGGTGGAAAAAAGAGTACTAGGACTAGTAAAAAGAGCTCAGCTAAGTAAATGAGAGAGATGTTTAGGAGTAAAGACATTATTGACCATACCTTTGCTTCCAAGAATAAAAAAATCAAATGACTACTTGAGGAGGGGGCATTGGCGCCAAATCTGAAACTAGGCACCTCATGTAAAAGGACTTGAAATTATAAATAGCCAATCAAATTTTGAATCATGAGATGTTTTAAAGTTATTAAGTTAAAAAATATATCCTGGAATTGTGGGTATTTCTTTATTTCATAAGGAAAGACAAGTAACAAACATGATATATAATTTTAATAATCCCTTCCATTCCATCAGTAATGTCCAACAGGACAGAGAATACCAGCTACTGAAGTTATGTCTGTAAAATCAAGTTTCTGAGACCTTAATGGCATATATTTGAGGACCTGCCTTGAATATGAAGGTTAGAAGGGTTGGTTTATTGGGTTTCTTTGCAGACTTAGGACTCTACTTTTTTTTTTTTTCAGTAGTTACCAGCTACATCATCGTCACTGTCAGTCATGACTAGGTGTCTTTTAAAAAAAAGATGTATTCTGGATTCAGGTGGAAACTTTGGGGACAGGTTGTTGTCCTGTCTGGTTGTAATATTTCTGTTTTGAGTTTTTGGGATACCTTTAGGAAAAACTAATATGAGTGTGGACATACAAACCTGAGTGTGAAGATAGAAAAATACATTAAATAGGAAGATATAAAAGACACTAATTTACCCAGGCATCATTCTTTTTATTTATTTATTTTAGTTTTTATTATTATGCAATAAAAAAAAATGAACTTCATGCTTATTTTTTTACTTTCTTTTTCATTTAAAATTCTCCATAGGGCCAAGAAAATAAACCAAAATACCAGGAAATCATTTCTGCCCTGGATGAGGAGTTGGAGAAAAAAATTGATTTTGAAGATTTCATGATCCTGTTAGTCAGTTTCTCTCTAATGTCTGACCTGCTGCAGGAGATCAAAACTGTGAAAACTGCAAAATGATCAATGCTTTAAAAGAAGAAATGGCTTGGCACTTTATACGGAAAGCGGGTGTGAACCACACACAGAGATAATACCAAATGCTTGGGTACCCTGTGCTGGTCCCCTTTAAATGGAATAAAGTCTTGTCCAAAGGTGGCTGAACTCGCTCCATGGACCATTTCTACAGAGGAGTGAGATGGTGTTCAGGGCTTCATGCCCACTATCTACATGCCTTGGGAGGGTGTACTGACTAGCTCTTGGTGGGTCCTGAGGCCCCAACACCAGTTTGCAGCTGGGTGTGGCCCCCAGCCCAGGTTAATGCCAGAGAAAGGCAGCCCATGCTCTCCCAGACCTCTTCATCATCTCTCATATTATTGTGGGGTGATGATGAGGAGAACGGTGCAAAAATGCGCAGCCCCATTTCCCTCCTGGACAGCATCAAGCATGGCAAGGTCAGTCAGCTCCCCAGGGCTCTCCCAGTTACCCCAGCATGCTTCAGCCCTGAGCAGCGATACCAGTGATGGGTTTCGTAATCTGCAGCAACCACATAATCTGTTGCAGCCTCCAGTAAACATTGACTTTAGTCTGTGTGGTTTCCACCCCATCATTAACCCTTCTGAAAGGAGCCTCTATTTATTTTTATTTCCTCCTCCAGCTGACCTCTTCATTGTGTGATCACCATGGAAGGAATTTCAAGTCTAGCATTTGCAATGCCTCTTTGACATTGCTGTGCTTGTGTGACCAAAGGGACAACTTAGTTAAACGTGTCAGTCAACTGAGTCTGGTGTTTCACGTAACTGAAGAGGAGAAACCAGAGCGGCTGGTTTGGAGGTCCAAACTGGAATTGGTGGGGAAAAAGGGTGGCCAGTAAAGTGTATTGGAGCTGAATGATATTGGCTATGCAGCTATGGTCTTGGCTAGAGTCAGAGCCTCCATATTAAGTGCTCATCATCCAAATGTTGGTTCTGATTCCTACCTAGAAGATCCGTGCTCGTAGCCGACGTTTAGCCCACTGTGACATTCCTTTGGGGCACAAAATGCAGTCACACATGCCAGGAACAGAATGTATTTAACAAGCCTCTACCAAGACAGTTAAGATGAGCTAGCAAAACTTTGCAACCCCTTTTTCATTTTCTCTTTCTTGTCTTCTGCTTCTCAGACAAGAAATGATTTGGCTTTGGTGCACAATTTTTTTTAACAGGAATGGATCAAAACCTTTGGTGTTAAAAGAGGGAAATTAATGTGAGCAGAGTAACAAGATTTAACTCCTTGACATAAAAAGGCTCTTAGTGTTTCCAGAAGATAAGACAATGTTTTGTAACAGACAAATGCAAAGGAATGACACACTGCAGTAGGAAGCCAGCAGCCAGTTGTTTTGAGAGGGAAGTTCTGTGTCTTTGTGTGGTATGAGACAGAGCTGAAAGGAGAAATGCCAATGGATAAGGTGGGTTTTGAAATGTAGCTCAGCAGGTAAGGTGCTGTTTTATGGGGTCTGAACCTCAGCCAGGACTTGGCCTGGCTTGGAGGCTAAATGTTCACAAATGGTCTTCCTGCAAATAAAACCTTGTTCTGATGGTGGGTTGCAAGAATAGGCAATATCAAAGCTGTGTCAAGAAGTAACAAAAGCAGTAAGCAGCGGTTTCTGTCCATTTGCTTGCTCATGGAGATGTCCCTCCCATTTACGTCCCACTGGTAAATGGGACGTAATAGGACTGGTGGCCCCATGCTGCCAGGATTACTGCTCCCATGGGTGCATGTCACATCTCTCAGAGATGCAATAAGGGAGCACAGGGATAGATGAGGAGGACAAACCTCACTTGGATACAGTCCCTTATGGGCTTGTGTCCTCTGAGGAGGCAGACCTTGACCAAGCATCCTGGATCAAGATGAAGACTTAATCTGGTGCCTCATCCATGTGGGTATCTCAGCTTCACATTGATAATGTGTCCCTGGTGTTGCTCGGTCTCTTCCCCCGTGCCCGTGGTTTTTGGTCAGACTGAAGTTCTGTGAAAGCTTGAAATATCAGCTGATGCTGTTTTTCCGGGGTAGAAAGATGGATTGAATATGAGAGTGCCTAGAAGGCTTTCCCATTACTGGAGTAAAGAAAACACAGCACAACCCTGAAAAGCCTCTGGTGACTCTGGAAGCAGAGATTTCCTAATATCCCTCTGTTACTACAAGAAGACAAAAGGAAGAAAATAGTGAAGCCAATTAAGAAAGAGTTCTTTGAAATTGCTAAGGCCCTAACACAGTTTCTGTTATTGCTGAAGCATTCTTAATCTTGCATGGTTTGAATTAATGACTTAAGAGCCTTTTACCAGTTCAATTCACTCTGTCATCTCATCATGTGCAAACCCTTTTTATTCTAATGCAGTGTGTTGTGAGCTAGCATCCCATTCGATGAAAAGCTCCTTGTACTAAGCAACAGTGAAAATCCAAAGAAGCAGTTCCTGAACAACTCAATAGCAAAGATATTCAAATGGTAGGGAAGGAATCAGAATCACAGCAAAACCCAGCACTCATGTAGCAGGGCTGGAACTGGATGCCACTTTACAGTGGGCTTCTCACACAGACGACCATGGCTTTCCAAGAAGCACCTGTGATGGTTTCTGCAAGAAACCTTCTGCAGGAAGTGAAGGAGTTGTGCAAGGCTTGATCTGCCTTGATCCTTGAAAGTCCTGCCTGATGCTCAAAAGCAGAAGGACATATTTGGAAGAGCCCCAGCATCCCTTACAGTTAGGAGTAGGCAGAATTTTTCCGCTTGGCTGTGGAAGATGCTCTTTTATTAGCTCAGAATATTTGTGGCTGCCCTGAACACTCTCAGCTAACAGCTTTGAAGTTGATCTGGCATAGACAGCATGTCTGGCTGCATCCTCAGGGAGCTGGTTAAAAGCTTGCTTAAAAGCTACTGTTGTGCTTTATTTTGTCCTAGCTTGCTCCTATTGGAAGCGATGGGAGTTCATCGATTTCTTGTAGCAGAGCCCACACAAGTGCGAAGGAGTTGAGTAGACAGCTAAATTTATGAAATCTGAAGTCTCCTCTGCTTGAGCGAGTGTGAGCATTATATCAATATCTGATACCCCCGGAAGTGAAGGGAGCATGAAGAGCAGCTAGTCAAAACCTGACTTCTGTGGGCTTGGGATTTGTGCAGCTACACTGTCCAGGTGTGAATAGCCACCCTGGGAGGCTCTGCAGACTTTGGACCTAAGTTTAAAGTTCTGTTCTGAAAAGTCTGAGTCATCCCTGCAGTTACATGAGCTTTCAAATGACTTCCTGGGAGAAATGAGGGTCCAGGCGAGCTTTTGTCTCAGATCTTTGGTATCCATTTACAAATACCAGCTCAGGAAGGCAGGTCCATTCTCATACTTCAGTTAACACACCTACAGCTTTTCCCCATGATTTCTTACTTCATATATGGCCTTAACTGTACGGCCTGGTGGACTTGGAAGGTTTTGAAAATCTGGCATTAGTCTAATCTCTACGGTGCTCTCTCAGAATGTCTTTGGTTGGAAGACACCTTCAAGATCATCTAGATCACAGGGAGCTCTCTCATCCTGTCCACTGACTTTTAGGGTACCAATCAAGGCAGATTTTTGCAAGTTGAGCTTTTCTGCTGCCTAGGGCCACACACACTGTGCCTGCAATTTTGCATAAATCTTTCGGGAAATAAAAATATGCTTCCCAGCTGTCTTGCCGTTATTGAACCTTCAGTAAGACCTGTCTGTGGCACTAGAGCCTGGATGCTGAGAAAACTTTTGCAGTCTGAGAGACATTTTGCCTGTCTCCTCCTTTCTCAAAGTAAGTGTTGTGTTCCTTTATTTGTGTAATATAAAACTGCCTTGGTTGTGCATGCTTTGCAAGTATGTGTGTGATGCACACCTCAACCTTGATACTTCCATGTGTTGTGACCCATGAAACTTCTCAGCAGCTGTTTTTTACATCCCCTCACGTGGTGATTGCAGCAGGTCACTTTGCAGAGAGAAGTAGAGGTTTGCATCATAGCCCACCAAGGTAGCAGTTAAATTGTGGCTACGTGGTAGGAAAACCTTCCTCAGGAGTGTTGGAATGACTCAAAGTTGCTACGTGGTGCGTCCTCTTAGGAGCTCACTACAGAGCAGATGAAAAGCTTTGTTCCAGAATTATGTCCTCTACGAAGTGTGATAGTTTATGAGCCACAAAAAAACACTCTGAAATGCCTCCTAGAAAAAAAAAATAAAATCTCTTCATTTCAAACTCAGTCGGGGAATATAGATAAAGAAGATATGGTGTTTTTATGTCTTCCTGAACCAAAAGCTTTTAATACCTACACAGACTTTTATAGCAGTCAATGTTTTAAAATGGTTCCAGTGAAGCTGTCTTTTCTCTCCTTGCTTTGTTCATCTCCTGCTCCATCACCCCACAAGTGTTTATAGCCATAGTTCTGAGTCCTCCTCCAGCAAAAATAAAGAGCAAATGATGTTCTGCAGCCAGATATATCAGTGTGTCTCTCTAATCCCCAACCACACAAAACAGCCATTAGACTTAGATAGATCCAGAGCCATGGGACTTATCTTTTATTCACTGTTACTGCAGGATTGAGTTTATGCTGTGCATAGCCAGACCAAGAGTCAGTCCCAGCATCCAGCATGTACAGATGAGCTAAAATTCTGATTGCTCCAAACTGAACATAAAGAAACTCATGGTAGCAGCCTAAGCCCAGCACCAGCTGTCTGTAGCAGAGGCTGGTTGAGCCTATCTGGTATAGTGTCTCAATCGTCATTCCTCCCATTCAAAGGTCCTAAAAAAGGCCAACTTGAAAAAGCTCTCCTGCATTGAGAATCACAGGTGGTGCTTGGTTCCTCTAGGCCAAAACACATACTGGGTTTTATAGCAAATGAGCATGTAATGGCTTGCCAAAGAGCCACTGAGTCTCAGCTAGGACCTGGAGTACTGAGGGCTTCTGGGTAGGCAGGGACCCCCTCTGCAGCCCAAGCTGTCCTCCAGGTGATGGCTCCTCATGCAATGGCAGCACAAGCTGCAGGCCTGTGCAGGGATGGGTGACATCTTCATATTTCTGACACCCACAGTGCAACTCCTGGAGCCAAGTGACAGATTTCCATTTGTGATTTCCTCTTTGTTTTATTCCCCTTGCAGTTCCAGGTTTCTTAGTTGCTCTCTGCTGGATCTTGATGTCTAGAGGAACACAAACCATGGCACGCATTCCTCTGAAGCTGCTGCTGAAATCAGTGAGAGGCCAGGACCTCTCAGGTAGAGGGAAGCATCTCCTCAGGTGGGCATGTTTCTAACCCTTGAGGAAGACTGACAGCCCAAACAAATGCCAAAGTTCATCAGTAGGCAAAGTCAAGTCCCTGCTTGTCCAGAGAAAATCAATAAATGACGTACAAGATACCAAGAGCTCTTCCACCCTTTCAACCTCCAGCATGCAACAGCTAGTTGTCCTCCAGAGCTAAGGAGAACAAGCGTCATGGTAAATGGTCCTTTGGTGAAGTCTTGACTTGCTGCATGTGGTTACTATACAGTTTGTTAAGTATTTTCCTGTGTGGTCAGCCCTGAGTGATCCTGCCCTGGCAGTGGGGTTGAACTCGATGACCTCCAGAGGTCCCTTCCAACCCCTACCATTCTATGATTCTATTAGTCAGTGTTACAAATTTAAAAATGAGCTCTCTGGAAAGGCAGCAAAAGCTAGGACAACTCTTTGATTGGATAAACTGTTGTATGCTAGTTCTCTGCTTGAGTCTGAAAAACAAAGATGGCTAGTAATGGAAATAGTCCAGATATTCTTGCAGTGGGGACAAGTAGAAAGATTTACAGCCCAGCCCTGAGCCCCTTCCTTCTCCTCCAGCAGCAGCCCAGAGATCCCTCCCACTATTTCTTTGATTCCTTTTCCCAGGAGTATGAAAGTGGTTTACTTTGACACCTGGGGCTGTTGGAGGAAGCCAGCGTACAGATGTTGACCCACATCTGTTAGTGGATTTCTTTTGATCTAGTTGTTCTGCCTCAATCTCCACATGGTGGGGTTTATTTGGAGACAACCTGCACTAGTAGAGACATCCAGGTTAAACATTACATGAGAGTTCACTTCTCTAAATCTGTCAGGGGCAAAAACCACATCAGAGACAGAATATCAACAGGTAAATACCTCTCCTGGGACACTGTAGCTGGTGTCACAGCTTCCATGGATTTATATGCCACTATGTGGATTTTAGGGGGTTTTGCCTAATTAATTAATGAAAAACAAATTTCAAAATTACCTTCTTATTAAACTGGTCTCACTACAGAAATAAGACTGATTACTTCCCTGACAAACTTTAATTAGGCAGCTACAACAACCTGTAATAAAGAACCCAGATTAAAACCAGATCATTCTAGACATGGCTTTGTCAAATGCTCTGTCAATAACAGGCAACATATACAATGATTCAATTATACTGAAAAAGCTCTTTTTTTTTCTCTCCTCTGGTAAAAATCTATGATATCCCTAGAGGAAGAAGAGTTTATATAAAAACATCACATTAATAACCAACACATCAGTGAGTGTTTATCATTAGTTTCTTTCCACGAGCAACTCTTGCATGCTCTGCAAGACTCAGCCATTACAGTATGCTTTATCTCACCTCTAAATTTATGTTTGTAGTGCACACAACCCAAGGTTATTACAAAGCCTCTGAGGACCAGAAAAGCTTATTACCTGCACATATACCCCTCAATTTGTCTTTCCTCTTCTGGCTTTTTAGTGCTTGGATTCAGCTCAGCTGAAAACAGAACACAATTTGAGAGCAATTTGCATAAGAATTGTAAGCAGAGGCCCACACAAATTAGGCATTAATTAACAAGGACCTAAAGTCTTCAGCTGAATGCATCCTCAGGCAAAGCAATGCTGGGAGTACTCAAGTATATGTGAAGGAAAGAGCGGGTAAGCATATCATATAAAAGATGCAACACTTAACACTTCTCCAGTATTTATTTTAGCTCTTGAGACTGCAGGAGAACTGCAGAATTTGATGAGACTTGCCCCTGTAGCAGAGATGGGTTAAAAGGAAGGCTCTTCTACATGCCTCTGAATTCATCCAGTAAATCCCAAGCTATGCTGAGCTTGGGGTGCCAGGGTCTGGTTGAGAAGCAATGGTGCTGCAGAACCACAGGCTAGCTGGCCCCGAGGAGGGAGAGACAGTCCCAGCCCTGCAGTCTGGGCAGCATGTGGGTGCAAAGCGGGGCTGGGGTGGGTGTTTGAGGTCTGGGATGTGGATGATGGGCTGATGTCCCAGGACAGGCAGGCAGCACCTCAGAGATGTGAGGTAACAGGCAGGTCACTGATGCCTGGTGGGTTAGATTAGCTGACATTTAGAGGCTCCTTCCAACCCAAGGCATTCTATGATTCTGTGCGGGATCTGGGGAGATTTACCTCCTCTCTGGTAGTAAAGAGATCTCTGATATAACAAGAGAGTGGGCTTTGGACTTGAAGGAAGCTCAAGGTTCAGTATGGAAACACTTGAAATCTGAAGTGAACATTTTTCTTATGATATTGGATACATACATCTAACACGGTGGAAAAGGTCTCCTAAAGAAAATGGCATTTAACTTTCCTGGGTGTCAGCCATGCTCTGGACATGCCTGCTGCCCCCCAGAGTTGTTATAGCCAAAGCCTTCAGAAAATAACATTTGGGCTCTGGTTCTCTCTCTTTTTTTTTTCTAGACTGGAAAAACGTTTAGCAACTCTTCCTTAGGCATTAAACTGGGAGCTCTCAGCTGCCGAGAGTTTCAAATCAGCTTAGAAATTCTGATAAAGGGAAAACACTCATCTTCTGCAGAGATCTTGGGAGAGAGGTTGGGGTGCTGGACTTCTCAGGCTGAGCAGACAGGAGAGCAGCTTTGTACTGCTTTACAGGTATGTAAAATATCTCCTTGCATTGGAAATATATTAATATTTAAGAAAACAATACTGATGTTAATTAGAGTGGGGTGTGGTGTTTGTGTCCTTGTCCTAACTCAGTTGTTAAGCTGTCTTGAGTATAAAGCTGGCATCCTAGTAGCTTTAGGAAGGTCTAGTCTGGCCTTGCTTCTTCTCTTTACAAGTAACACGAGTTTAGGAGAGGTGGGATTGTTCCCTTGTGCTGAACGCCATGTGAGCCGTCCACATACTCTGCTACAACCTGGAAGTGTTTTGTTATTGGCAATTATTTCATAGCAAGATTCCTGGCTAGATGTATGCATCCTAATGAGTACTTTGAGCTACCAGGGGCCAAGAGGTACTTTAAGATCAATTGAAGTACACAATCAGTTTGTTAAAATAATAGACTAGAGTCTGAATTATTAGCTAATAAACAAATGAAACTGTTACGTTTTTAAACTCCATGACACCAATTGCTGCAACATCTTAGGTGTCTCTAATCACTAATAGAAACACGCTGCCTGTACGGGCTCTTCTGGACACTCTTGCGTGGCTCTTGGCAGAGAGCAGCTGTCCTGCCTGTCTGCCTTCTCCACTGAGATGGAAACTGGCTGATGCAGCCCGGCTGCGTATGCTGCCCCAAGGGAGAACAGTTTAGCTTCTGGGACCGTTGTGGAGCCCAGACCCAGGGTTTGGCATGTAGTTTGCTCTGAAGGAAAGCATTTAACTTGCTGCTGAGATGCTTCTGCTGTCATTGCTCCGTGGAGCACTGCACGCTACTGTGTTGTGTTTGGTACTGCTAACTGCCTCCCTCCACATCTCCCTGGTGCCTCACACCCAGGGAATGACTGTAGCAAAGGGGGTGGCCATTAGCTTATATATACTTGTGTGTATACATATAAAAGATATAT
>JAAGNO010003251.1:0-13101 GCA_033439905.1 Ceryle rudis | reverse complement strand
CGTGTGTTTTTTTTTGCGCTCCCCATTCCCCTTTGTTTTTTCCGGTTTTTTTGGTGTTCGGGTGGGGTGGTTCTCCCCCAGAGGGGGGTGGGGGGGGGGGGGGTATAGTTATTTTCAGTGAGGTTGGCGGGAACTGGTCAACACTGGTGTGATGATGGGCTGCAGCATCGGCACGCAGTGGCACCAGCTGATGGCACAAGGCACACGGGGACCTGAGTGGGCACTGCTCCCCAGGGAGGTGGGCGCTCTGGAGAGTTGCAATATGGCAAATTTGAGGGGAAAAAGGCCTTCTGGGCTTGCAAAACCCATTCTGCTGCTCCATCCCCTCTGGAAATACCGCTCTGGTGTTGCCTCTTCATTTCTGTAGCGAGGTCGTGGCTGCACAGCTCATTCCCCAACCTGCCCTCAAAGGGCTGTGCTGGGAGAGGTGAGACAAAGCTGTCCCCAGAGCCTTTCATGTCCCCAGGAGGTGTCTTGGGCTGACTTGGGGTTGCTGTCCCCAGAGCCCTTTGTGTCCCCCTGTGCCTGCTGAAGGACGGGAGGTGTCTTGGGGTGACTTGGGCTTGGGGCTGTGATGCTGGACACCAGCTGCATTATTTGGGGTGCGTGGGTTGTGAGCAGCTCCATCACCGCTGCTCTGGCCTTCACTGAAATACGGCTTTGGGAATGGGACACAACGAGGTGCTTCACCAAACTGCAGCACATCCCCGTGATGGCCCAACCAGCACCACCCCACGTCCTCTCAGGTGACCTGCTGAAAGGACACCAGACCAACTTCCCTCACGTTAAATCAAGTCCACTCAGCAGAAAACATTTACATCAGGTTAATTTTATGGCATAAGACGTTGCCAGCTGGCAAGTTCTGGCTTTGAAAAGGCTCTTCAAGGGTCACGTGCTGCAGCTGGTTTGCAGGAACTAAATCTAGGCCTTGTAAAAAAGAGGAATTGCTAGCAGTTCTCTGGCACAGAGGTTTCTATAAACGACGTCTCATTTCAGAGCAAAGAGGCGTGCGGCAGCCAGCGCACATCTGGTGAAGCCCAGGAGCTGTGAATGTGGCCTTGGACCACAACCATTAGCAGCTGCTGTGTTTAAACTGGGGATCAGCACCAGAGTCTTCTCTGTTTCTCCAGTTTTTTGTGTCACGTTCCCTTCTTCCCTTGGTTGGTTCAGTTTGGGAGATGGGTTCCAGTAATGAACTCCCAGGTGGAGGAAGCAGGAGGGGAATGAACAGCCTCTGGCAGAACTTTTTGTCTTGCCTCCCCCCTGAGCATCCTTCCCATGAGCTTTTCATGACTTTAAAAAGTAGGAGAAAAGTTTCCAAGCGAGGCGAGTGCAAATAAAGGGACACGGGGAAGGCCAGCTCTTCTTACTGGTGCAACATCTTATTTCCCATCTGAATTGATGGAAAAACTGAGTAACTGAGCTGCAACCTCTTCTACCACCAAGTTCCCATGTTGTGCTTTGATGGGGAAGGAGGACAGCCCGTGCCTTTGCTGTAACCGCACATGCTCTCCGCTTTTCGCTGTTGAGGTATCCTGTGGATCAGCATCGGGACTGTTCAACCACCTTTGTAGTGGTCTGTGTGTACTGTCAGTGCTCCGAAAGCTGTTAACAGTCGGCAGGCAGCGGGGCTGGCTGCCGGATGGTGCTGCGCTTTGGACCGGGCGCACTGCGAATGGGAAAGAAAAACCTGCCCCACTTCCAGCAGCAGAAATGCTTAACTTGAGGTTTTCGAAACAGCTCAGCATCGAGCTGGTTCTGCTCCAGTGTCATGTTAAAACCTACATGTAGAGCTGCATATCCCTGATTTAGGCTTTCTGGCTAAACCAGAATTAATTTTAGAAATATCACTGAAAAGCTGTTTTTTCGTCTCGTTTCACGAGCAAGAATAGCAAAAGCTCAGAGCTCCAAACCTGTGTTTTAACAAAGCAGGAGCCAGCCCAGCGCCGCTGTCAAAGGGAAAACCACACCGCCCATGGACAGGAACCTGTACCACACCAGTTTGTGCTGGGCAGGGGGGTTACATTCCCTGTATCCCGCTGTAAGCAGTAAATCTACAGCTGGGAAGCATCAGGGTTTTCATTCATTCTTCCATGCAAACCTGCATGCCTCTTGGGTTTTATTTGCATGAGCAAACCTTTGTGGGAAAGACAGATGTAAAGCAGCCATCTCCATCAGTCTGTTTTCCCTTGCCCTCCATGGGTTTCCTCAGAGCAGGGATGCAAAACGTAGGACTTGCCCAGGCCTCTCAGGCTGCTGTGCCAGCAGCTCGGAGTGGCAGGGAGAGGTCCAGGACGGGCCCTCCAGAGCCACCGGCTCTGGCTGTGCCACCTCCACTAAAGCCAATGAGTGTTTCATGCTCACTCTGCCTGAGCGAAGTCATTGCCAAAGAGAAAGGCACCAGTGAATCAAGTCCAGAGATCAGAAATTACTTGTCAAAAGTCAGGCAGCAAACCATCTGTAGATGTCCTGGTGTGACGCAAGAGGTCTGGCTTGCGACACCCACCTCCTAACCCCTGTCTCACCTGGTCCATTCTCATTTTCTCCCCATTTTGGAGTGCTCTCGGCCCTGTTTCTCCTTCTGGATTTATCTGGGACAAATCCTAACATTCCACCACCAAGGCGAAGTCAGTTTGGGTTTAAAAGCAACCACGGGCGAAACCAGGCATGTAGGGAGCAGCTTGAGGCGCTTGAGGCGAGGAGGCTGGCTGGCTGCAGACGGCAGCGTGTGTGCGTGTGCCTGTGCCTTTTCCTTACAGCTCTTTTGAACAGGTTCCCCTCTCTCTGCTCCAACATGCAGAAGTACTCCCTGTCGTGTTCACCAGAAAAAAAAAAAAAAACAAACCAGCACCTTTTACAAAGACCTTGGGCTCCAACGTTGCCTGGCCGTACGGAACCAGGAGGAGCTGCAAGAGGAGATGAGGTTTTTCCTTTGTGAAATTTTCCTGGCTTTTTTTTGCATCCCCAGCACTGCCTTGGCTTCCTCTGGTCCTTCTCCAGGGACCAAAGGGGATTGGAGCCTGAGGGCTCTCTGGTGACCATGTCACATTGTCAAAGGCGTTGCCCTCAGCGTGGCTCTCCATGCTTGAGAGCCCCAGTTAGAGAAGCCTAAGCGTGGCTCTCGGAGTTGAATGCGCGGGGTGTGAAAGTCCAGATTTAGACCTTGTGAGTAGCCCAAGGCAGAAAACAAGAGCGATGCATCGGGTGATGCTCTTCGTGGCATTCATCCTGGAATAAAAGATACTGATAATGAATGAAAAGAAAATGTCGTGAGTCTTGAAAACTTTGTGTTGATTTGAGCTGTTTTCCACCTACCTACGCGGTCGTCTTCGGCTGTCATCACTACTTGGTGTATGGATTTTTCTTGTGGGATGCTCTAGTGTTAAATAATGTTACTGAAATAATTTATTTAAGTAGCCAAGGGCATTTTCTGCCTTGCCCTTGAGAGTCGCTGGGGATTTTTAGCAATTCCTAGCCTCACTTAATAATGATGGCACTGGAAAGGGCACTGGCCCTCCTTGCTCATGAAGCTCAGTGACTTTGAGCCCTCTCCCTCCTTCTGTCTTGCAGTCCAACAAAGTTCCCGTCGTGCAGCCGTCCCACGGAGTCCACCCGCTCACCCCGCTCATCCCTTACAGCAACGACCATTTCAGCCACGGCTCCCACTCGCCCCACTTGCCCGCCGACATCAACCAGAAACAAGGTAATGGCACCGCTGGGGACCTGTGTGGCGGGAGGGGGACGGTGCTGGAGACCACTTAGATCAAGGTTGTCACCTTCCCGGGTCCAAATTGATGGGAAAAGTCAAGTGCTTTGCTCGCCTGGGGCATTGCTTAGCAGAAGGAGATTATTTAGCTTATTGGCAATGCTTTGTAATCCCAGCCAAGAGGAGTTTGACACCGAAAGTGCCAACCCTGCTGATCAAGTGTGCTGAGTTCTCTGGGCGAGCTGTCCCGTAGCCTGAGACCAGACCAAAGCCTGCGAGATGATGCGTAAGAGTCAACCAGAAAATGGAAAGTAATCTTTCCTTTGACTCATAACCAAACTGTTGTCAGGTTGTCATTTTGAGAAAATAAATGCTTGAAACAGGAAATATTTTGACTAAACAGGATTGGTGTCTGATAGATGACTGGATTGTTAAATGCGTCCGTCTGCAGCCACACGTTCTGTGGCTGTCACATGGTTTGGCTCTTTGGGTTTGTGTGTGAGTCCAGGACACGTCAATTAGCTGGTGAGGCTACGGAGGGAAGTACAGTAAGCAGAGCTTAAAGCCTGAACTGTACAATTCAGGTATGTGCACAGGAATTCACCCCAGCCCATCATTCTTGGTGGGTTACCAGCAAGCTGGGTGTAAAATCAAACTTTTCTCAACCTCACATGGGTGCAGCAGAGTCTTTCAGTGGACTACCCAGGCTTTTCCACGAACCTGGTCCTGATTTCGTGAGAAAGCAAACACACGGTTTTGTGTCCAGATACATTCGGGAAAGGATTCAGGGTCCATCAGAGCCCATCGGGGTGAAAACAGAGGCATAAAAAGCAACCGTTGCGGTTGGCCTCCAGCCAAGAGTGATCCAAATTGTCCCAGAAGCATTGACTTCGCTGATTTAACATCAGTGCTGAAACGATGGGGTGTCCTTGGCCGGAGGACGTGCTGGATTGTCCCCGGTCTGAACCTGCAGGCTGCGTTCTGAACTCATCAGGGATGCGGATGGGGAGGATTTAGGTCCGGTGTCAGAGATACCCAGGCACATCCCAGTTCTCTTCCAGGCAGCACATCGCTTGTCAGCTGCCAGAGCATAATAAACTCAGCAGGAAAATATGAAGAGTTAACAAAAATAAACCTATTAAAAGCTCAGCTAATGGCAGATTTCCGAGTCTCGAGAGGAAGCGTGAGGATCTCTAAGTCTCCCGGGAAGGTGACCTGACACACCTTCCTTCGTGCTGCCTTTGCAGAGCACAAAAGCCCCTCGCTGTGAGCCCTGGAAAGCCTTAAGCAATAGGGGAGCAGCTCACCCAAGGGATGAGCTGGTTCTATCCCTCCGTGGAGGCTTCGAGTGACACTGGGCTAGTCCCTAAGTGTTCAGCTCTGCGGTGGGTCGGGAATTCTGGGAAGCTGTCCTCTGGCTGTGCACCCTCAGTGCAGGCACTTCCCAGTCTCCCAGTACCCGTTCAGCCTGTACAGTTACATCAGAGGCAGGGGGAGTCTGTCCATCTGGGAGACCCCTCCCAGGTCCTATTTATAGAATCATTTGGGTTGGAAGAGCCCTTTCAGATCATCGAGTCCAACTGTTAACCCAGCACTGCCAGGGCACCACTGACCCATGGCCCTCAGCACCACAGCTCCACGGGGGGCTTGGAAACCCCTCCAGGGATCACGGGGACTCCACCCCTGCCCTGGGCCAGCCCTGGACAATCCTGGAGGGGAAGAAATTGTTCCTCAGCTCCAACCTAAACCTCCCCTGGCCAAGAGGAGAGGTTCAGACCATCACCCCCAGCAGGGACCTGCCTCTGGGGTGCAGCTGTGCTCAGCTTTGCATGCCCCTACACTGCTGGGGTGAGGGTTTTCCTTCCCCATTCATTCTGGATGTGTCCCATCTCTGTTCTCACCGCTGAAATATCTCCCATTATCACCGAGTGTAAGCGCTTGAGAGTCACCCTCGTACTCATTCTCACAGCACCCCTTTAAAGCATTTCACAGTAGCCCAAGGACACGTAGACAAGGAAATGCAGGCAGAACCTTCTGACTCAGTGGCTGGTGCCCCAACCACTGGGCCAGCAAGAATAACTTGTACTTTGGCTTATGCAACTTGGGTTGTTGGAGGTCCAGATCTCTGGAAATCCTGACAGCTGCCTGACACGGATCCTGGTTTTATTTGACCTTCCATGGGCTGCTGCATCCCCCCTGAGTGCAGCTGTAGGTAAATTCCCCTACTGAGTTACATATATTCCTTTCAGTTCACTTCTCTATTTATTTTAGCTCACTCCTAAGAAGATGCTTGGAATCTTTTGGTGTCATTCCTAATTAATTTATCAGTAATACACTTGGGAGAATAATCCAGGGTTCTGAGTTTGTTTGCGACTAATCGCCAATTTACTCGATGTATTTATTGCCCTGGACAATCTCTGTGCAAGATTTTGATCTGAGGCTCATTAGCAGTCAGTGTTACACGATGCTGTGGCAGAGCTCAGCCCCAGTTCCCCTCCAGTTTTCCAGTCCGGGGGTCAGCTGGAGGCTGCCTTTGCCAGCAGCACTGTGGTGGTCTGAGTCCCGCACTCTGCCCTGCGCTCCACGGGCTGTTTGCAAGCCCAGATAGTTGTTTAGGTGTTTAAGGAAAGGCTGGACGTGGCACTTAGTGCCATGCTCTAGCCAGTCTGGTGGTGTTGGGACATAGGCTGGACTTGATGATCTCAGAGGTCTTTTCCAGCCTCGATCATTCTGTGATAGCAATGGGTAGATGCTGTGGCTGTCTCCTCTGGCCATGCCGCCCGTGCCAGCAGCTTTGAAGATCACGCAGGGATTCCCCGTACGAAGGGTGAATTCCCAGCTGGCACCATACCCACCTCCGCTGTTCCTTGGCACCCGCAGAGCCCACGAAACAACTGCTTGGAGCGGGGACTGGGGTTGTTTAAAATGGAGAGAGCAGCGATGCCTGCTGGCTGCTCATGGTGGGCTCTGGAGATGACCAATGGGAAGAGGGTGTAGGAGCAGCTTTGACCATCAGTTGTGCAGCTGGACAAGCTCTCTGGGAAGGGCAGAGGGATGCCCAGAGTCCAGCAAATCCTTACCAGACAAGTTGTTGGGTGGCAGGGAGCTGGGATGATGGTTGTACAGGGCTGAGCCGCCTTCCCCACCCCAATCACAAGTGTTTGTGATTATACAGCAACGTGGACGACCCACCACATCCCCACAGCGAGAAAAAGGGCGACTGTAAAACCCTGCTGCTTGCAGACAGCTGGGTCACAGACACTCCCTGCTGCCCATGAGTGCCCATCTGGGGAGCAGCCAGGGCTCAGGAGCGCTCTGGATCAGCCAGGGAACACGGTCCTGGCTCTAACTCATCTTCTTCTCCCTTCTCCTAGGGGTGCACCGTCCTTCTCAGACCTCAGACATCCCTGGTTTCTACCCCCTCCCTCCCGGTGGAGTCGGCCAGATCACGCCGTCGATGGGATGGTGAGTGTGGAGGGCTGGGCCCCGCGCAGCCCCCAGCCCGCCGGCCGCTCCGTACGGGGGATGGTTTCTTGAACAAACCGCGTGCAGCCGCCGTTCTCCGCAACCTCCACGGTGCTTTCCCCCCGGCTTCATCCCTCCTGCCTGCTGGGTGATGGGGAGGAGGGTTTAGCCCTGTTGTAGAGATGGGGAGCAGATCCGTGGAGAGGCTGAAGGCTCTGTCCCTGACAGGGCATCCCTGGAGCAGGGTTAGAGCCCATTCAGAACCATCTCTGCCTTACATCCAGCTGCTTCTGCAGAGTAGGAAACCCAGGCAGAGCTTCCTACCCACCTCTCCTGATCACAACAAAAGCCTCTTCTTTGTGAGTAGGAGGAATTTTGCTGAGGTTTTCAGCACAAAAAGGGCTTTTTTCTGAGCGTGCCGCTGGTGAGGTGTAATCTTTGAGATGCTTTGGTGCTTCTCGGAGTTTGACATGCAGGGTAAAAATACCTCATGGCAGAGACCTGCCCCGGTGAACGACCCCGACACCGGCAGCCCAGCTGTGGCACAGCTGGCTCGGCAGCACCCGCTGCCCCAGGGGAGGATGAGGAAGGAGGGACTGTGAGCTGGAGCACTCCCAGAATGTTCCCTCCCTTCATGGACCAGTTCTGAGGAGCAGAGCGGAGCCTGCTGGGAAACCTCCCCCAGGGCCACGAGTTAAAAACAGCCCGGTATGTGCTCCGTGGTCATTGCCACTGGCTTTTGCCACCACGAGGGAGCGGGTCCGGCGCGCGGTGCCCTGTGGACATCGTCACTCTTTGGGTTAATTTTTAAACCTGGTGAGTGATACAGGGACCTTGCAGAGGCTCACGAGGAGGCTGGTGGCTGCAGGCAGCAGGGTCAGGGTGGCCAGGATGCGGGGAGAGGGTGGGGAAGGGGGCAAGCGGCCAGATCTCCCCTTGTACCAGCTGATAAAAACCCGTCGGAGACCTCCAGGTACAAGAACTTGCTGCAAAATGGGAGAGGTGAAGCTTATTAAAACACAAAGTAAAACGTTAGCTTTTTGTTTATGGATTTCATGTTCCAGATATTTAACCACAAGGAAACAGAGGCTGAGGCCTTTGATACAGAGTTTGGCTTCAAAGAGATTAGATTTTGCCTTCTGTGCTAAATCTGCTGCTCTTGGGCGATGATTTAACTCCTCATATGATGTGATTCATCCTCAGGAAAAACAAGCACTGGGGTGACTCTGCTATAACATGAAAGCAACAGTGCGGGGGGGAGAGGGGAGAAAGCAGCCTGTCTGCCAATAGCAGGGTCCTCTCTTGGGGTGGGTGCTGTTAAGGGCAGCCCTGGGTGTGCGGGGGAAAAGGAGTCGGGTTTGCACAGAGTGTTTGTCTCTCGCTTGGTGGTGGAGGGAGTTTGGAACTTGCTGAGAGGTGCTCCAGCATCTGCCACGTTTGGCATCCTCAAAGAACCTCGTCAAACACCTTCCTTGGTGACTAATAGAGCAGATATGGCAAAGCAACACACGGCCCGACGGAGCGGGGAGCAGCACCTTGACGCGCGTGTGTCTGCAGTACACCCTTTGCTCATCCTTTTGCCGGCCCCACATTTACAGGAAGATCCCCAATTCTCAGCACGCCGGGGCGGGTGGGTGCAAAAGCACCAAAGCAGGTTCACAGCAGCATTGACCCCCCCGGTGCAGGAGGCAGCGGGCAGCAGGGACCGCGTGCCGGGGACGGTGGTGCCAGGGGTGCCTGCGCCGGTGCCGGCCACGCGCGGGAAGCAGCTTTTCCTCCGCGAGCCGGGCAGAAAAGGGCTTTGTTCTCACTGAGCGCTTGGGGAGGAGGAGCTGCCATCACTCTCTCTGTAATTAGCCAGGCTGACAGTCGGATAAAAGCCTCTGAGAGTCCAGTCGAGTGAGTTTTGCTCACGGGAGCCCCAGAGCCAACATCAGCCGGGAGGCTGCGACCCGCGTCGCTCAGCCGCACGGCGGCAGTGCCACCGCAGCCCCTCCACGGCCGTCCTGTGGCTCTTTTCCAGCCTCCCTCCCATCACTGGGCAATCCAGGCTTGAATGGCGCGTTCCCAACCATCAGGGATTGCTTCCGCAGTGGCATTTATGTGCACATCAGAATCTCTTTGGACGAAGCCGCGAGTGCCTGGCTCGTTTTCTCTCCCACTAGCTCAGCCTCTGCAGTAACTAACGCCTGGCACTTCTGGATTAGCTCCGAGTGTTTTCTCGGCCCTGGGGCAGCCGCCTTCGACTTCAAAGGTTGTTTCAGTTTCCTGATGCGCGGTAGCACTTGGCTTGTTTATTGGTGTGTTTATACCCGCCGACATCTAAGGGGTGGGAGAGGGCTTCTGCCTGGCAGGGTGTAAACAGAGCCCCGCCGCCTCGGCTGCCTTCCCTACAGACAGATCCTGCAGATTTCGGTCAAGCTGAGACACAGCAGCTCCCTGAGCGGCAGAAACAAACCTCCTTCCCCTCCGGCGCGGCTCGAGGGCCTGCCTGTCGTTATTCCTCTTCAGGGCAGAAACTGTCTTTAGCCCTAAAAAATCCCTGGCATCCCAGAGCACGGTCCTTTGCGGGACACTGCACTTAACGATGGAGTTTTTTCACTTATTAGGGCTGAAAATAGCTGGTGCTGGTCTTTGGCACAGCTCTGTGCAGCCTGGCTACGGGAGTGTGAGCATTGGGGTGGGTTTAAGCTCCTCATCGTGTCCTCCTTGGGTATCTTGGTTTCCACACACAGTTTTAGGCTGGGAACATCTTTTGGCGGGTTTGCGGAACAAGCCAAAGTATTTTTGAGCTCACTCCGTATGAAAAGTGGGGGAGTTTCCCTTGCTGGGAAGAAGGAGGAACTTTCTGCAGAGTTATTTTACTATCTCAGAAAGGATTTCCAGCTCCAAGTCTGGTAGGTGCCCACTTCCCAGTATGAAACAACTTCCAAAAGAAATGTAGGACCGAGATTTTGGCTTGTTCAAAAATGACGGGCGTCTTTCAAAGGGCACACTGGAGAAACCAGAGCGTTTCGGAAGCTCGTACGAGGGCAGAATAGGTGCTTTCTGTCTGGACATTGGGAAGTTCTTGTGCTTGGGCATCTTCCCGGTACAGCTCTTGACTCTGCAGCCTCTTGTGCACCACACAGAGAGACGCTCTGACCAGGCTTTCATTTTTTGGTCAAACTGTGCTCTTTTGAGCAACTTCTTCTGTGCAATGGCAACATCTAATTTTCCAGCATGGCTCTGCATTCTGCATTGTAAGAGGATAAAGCTGCAGTGTTACTCAGCACTGGGGACAAAGGGGGGGTCAGAGTTGCATCCAACCTTCCCAGGGAGGCCCAAATAAAGTCCCAAGCCCTGCAGTGCCCCTCGAGCCCAGGGGATGCCTCGAACATCCCACCAGGGCAGAGGTCCTGGGCCATTGGTTCCCCGAGTCCCCTTAGCAAAGGGGATCTGTAGGAAACAACCACGTAGCTGTGGGTACTTTATAGCCTCTTTCTTCCCGATCCCAGGCAGAGCCAGTCTGTCTATCCGCTCCCGTCATGTGGATTTAGACAGCCGTATTCGTCAGCGCTTTCTGCTGGGGCTTCTTTCTCCAGGTGAGTATGAGCTGTGTGAGCCCAGGCAGCAGCTCGCCTGGTCTCGCAGCTTGCAGTTCGTGCTGTAGGAGCTTGCAGCAGACCACGGCCACCCAGGGACGGCCATGCACCTTCCCTGGGGTGGCCATGGGAAAACGCTTGTAGGCAGCGTCTGGTCCCTAGGGTGATCAGGGGAATATCGAGCATCCCGGGAGGATGAGCAACGATGGGATTTTAACCAGCAGAAGGCAAAGCCAAGCCAGAAGCCCCTGCCTGCAGCTTGGGACAGGCAGAGGACAGCGATTTGCTCTCCTCCCATCGGCACGAGTCAGTTCTCTGAGACGTACGCGCAGCTTCTGCCTCCCCCATCCCATCATCGGGCAGCACGGGGAGGACCCTGCACAGGAGGAGGCGTCGGCAGGAACTGGCCGCATTGCTGCCCTGCTTCAAGGACCTGGCCCTGTGGCACGACCTGCCTTAAATATCGAGTGGGTTGAGCCATGTAGCATAGCCCTGGACCATTTATACTGTCTGTGGTCACCTAGGACCAAATTTTGCTCTCTATAAATACACCCAGACTCCAGTGATGTCCCAGTGAGCAAAATCCACCCGCTGTTGGATGGGAATCACATAGCCCAGCCCCTCTGGGCGTGCTGGTGGCTCCAGCAAGGGCGGCAGAGCCGTGGGGATGCCTGTGCACGCTGCGTGTGCTCGCGCCCCAGCTTTCGCTTCTGCTTCGTCTTGTCCTGAAGAGCCGTTAGCAGAGGTTCCCCCCAGGAGAACCCCGCAAACCCTTCCCCACGCAAGCCCTCGGCCGTGCAAAAACCTCAATCCATGCAACCCTCGATCCATGCAACCCCTTAGCCCTGCAGCAGAGGTGAGGGAGCTCTGCCAGCCCTCCTTGCTCGCTGAGGCATCGCTTTGCCCGGCCTCGAAGGCGAGCGAGGAGCTAACGGTTCCCCGCAGAGACCCGGCAGCGTCCCCGAGCCCGGCGCAGGAGCTCCAGCTTGCAGGATTTTGGGGTGGGTTTTGCAGCGCTGCTGTAGCTGAAAAAGTACACCTGGTCAGATAAGGATCAGACTGTGCTGGTGGATTAAATTAAACAGCTTTTCTTTCTGTGCCAGCATATCTAATGAACAGTTCATCTCCCATGGGCAATTCTGCCATCACAAGCTGCAGTCATAAAGTGGCAAGCTTGGCAAAGCTGCCTGCGCTTGCTTCACCCTCTGAAACTCTCGAGAGAGCTAATTGAAGCCTGAAAGCCAGCGAGACCTCTCGTGATCTCAGCCCCATGTTGGTGGAGCGCGTTCCTCGGGCGAGGTGCACCTCCTAGAGTTGCAGTTCTGTTCATGTTCAGGCTTCTGCTATTGCTGTTCAAAGAAAGGCGCGGGGTGGTCCTGATCTCTCCCATCCAAACCCTGGGCTGAGTTTGGTTTTCCTTTTTAACAAGATATTGCAGCAACAGAGATCTGAGTGGCTGGTTGAAAGCGCCCTTGCTCTCGGTCGGGCTGGTTCCCACTGCAGGCTGGGTTCCTCGCAACAGCACCCGGACCCTTTCCACCCACGTGCCAGTTGCCAGCGTAGTGAGGGTGACCCAGGGGTGGTCACCCAGCCTGGCAGCACCCACGGATTCGCTTTCCATGTCCTCCGCTTACCGTCTGCTTCTGCCACGTCCGAGTGCCACCTCCTGAGACACACCGCTCCGGCTGCCCCAGCGTCCCCAGCATCCCCAGCACGGCCCTCCCGGCGTGGCGTGGCTCATCCACTCTCTGTTGCAGGTTCACTCACCCGCTGATGCTGGGCTCTGGCATGCACACCACCGGCATCCCGCACCCCGCCATCGTGCCCCACTCCGGCAAGCAAGAGATGGAGCACTATGACCGAAACATGTAAGTTGGAAGTGCCGTCAGGGCACCTCAGCAGCACCTCGGGTGCATGCCGAAGAGTGTGGCCAGCAGGTCAAGGGAGGTTCTCCTCCCCCTCTACTCTGCCCTAGTGAGGACACCTCTGGAGTATTTGGTCCAGTTCTGCAATCCCTGCTTGAAGAAAGACAGGAACTACTGGAGAGAGTCCAGTGGAGGCTACAGAGATTCTGAGGGGACTGGAGCATCTCTGTGATGAGGAAAGGCTGAGAGCCCTGGGGAGGAGAAGACTGGGAGGTTATCTGCTCAATGCTGATCAATATCTAAAGGGCAGGGAGTAAGAAGATGGGGCCAGACTCTTGTCAGTAATGCCCAGCAAGAGGACAAATGGCAACAGGCACAAATGGGAACCCAGGAGGTTCCAGCCAAGCAGGAGGAGCAAGTTGTTTGGTGTGAGGGTGTGGGAGCCTGTGCCAGGCTGCCCAGAGAGGTTGTGGAGTCTCCT
>JAAGNO010003250.1:97987-115043 GCA_033439905.1 Ceryle rudis | reverse complement strand
CTTCAAAGCTGAGCATCTTAAACTTCCTCAGGACAAAAAAATAATAATAATAATAATAAAAAAAATTGTTTCTATTGCTGTAGGACCAAGGAGTTGTTTGGGGAATCTCCCCCCTGCCCTGCAGCTTCCAAAGAGATGTGGGACAGCATTTCAGGAAAAAATTTCTTTCCTCTTGCCTCTGAGTTTGTGAATCCCTCATGTGCCTCAAGCCTGTGTGACAGGTAAAGGTAGAATTGCATTACTGCTGGATGGAGCACTGGGAATGAGGGACAGCCGTGATCATCATCCCTGTGCTATACACCACGGGCACGCGCCTGCTACGTACAGTTGCACCCACAGGCCTGATTTCCTGAATTTGTTTCCTGGGATACTGGATTTCTGAAGCTGGTTTTATTTGCTCTTTTAATGCTCGTATTTTTAAGAATACTTGCAACCACAAGGTCAGGTTGGCCGGGGCTCTGAGCAACCTGCTCTAGTTGGAGATGATGGCTTGGATGAAGTGACCTTTAGAGTTCCTTTCCCACCCAAACCAGTCTATGATGCTATATAATTTTTCTACCGATGCAACTTTGGAATCATGTAATTTTTGTTTAGACCCATTTCTTTTTACATTCAGTAATCAGAGTAATCAGTGATGAATAAAATTACATAAAGAAGATTTATTTATTTTTAAATTTTTGTTCTTTGCAGTTGGAAGAAGGAATCTTTTTCTGGGCTGCTGCTTAAAACTTCATTTTATAGGTAAAGCCTGAGTTTAGCTAGTGGGTCTAAATATTTCTGTCAGTGTTTGTTTCACTGGCTAGAAGGTTTATTATTGTTTCCACTAATAGTGTTCAAGCATGAGTAAAATAAATCCTCTAAAGAACAGGGGGATGCATCCTTTGAAGTGATGGCTCCTTAACTCAGCTTTGAAGGCCAGAGAAACCTGCTTTGGTGCAAAATCTGTTCATTTTAAAAGCCACTGCACTATGCCCAGAGGACTTCCTTGGGTTGAGTTCTGCAGCCAGTTGTCTTTGTTTTGGTACAGAGTTTTGCCAGTGACTTCTGGGAAGAACAAGGGGGTACCACAGCACTCGTAGGCCACCTGTCAGTGGCATCGTGTGCCCACCACAGTTCATGTGCTGATTTGGGTTTTAACAGCAGGTGTCTCAGCAGAGGAAGGAGCAGGGCATGTTGTATGAGTTGGATGTGAACCAGAATGGTTTGGGTTGGAAGGGATTTTCAGAGCATCATCTAGTCTAACCCCCTGCAGGGAGCAGGGACATCTACAACTAGACCATGTTGCTCAAAGTCCTGTCCAACATCACCTGGAATGGTTCCAGGATGGGGCTTCTACCACCTCTCTGGGCAGTCTGTGCCCATTCCGTGTAAATGATCTTACAGTATAGAAAAGAATGCTTTGGGTTGGAAGGGACCTCTAAAGGTCTGACCTTGAATGTCTTCAGGGATGGAGCCTCCACTATCTCTGTGGGCAACCTGTTCCAGTGTTCCACTAGCCTCATAGTGAAAAACTTCTTCCTAAGGTCCGATCTAAATCTACCCTTCTCTAGTTTAAAGCCATTGCCCCTTCTCCTATTGCCATATGTCCTTGTAAATAGTCCCTTTGCAGGTTTCTTGTAGGCCCCCTTCAGATAGTGGAAAGCTGCTATAAAGGTGTCCCTGAAGCCTTCTACAGACTGACCAACCCCCATTCCCTCAGCTTGTCCTCATAGGAGAGGTGTTCCAGTCCCTTGATAATTTTTGTGGCCATCTGGACCTGCTCCATCAGGTCCATGTCCTTCCTGTGTTGAGGGCTGGATGTGGTACTCTAGGTGAGGTCTCGCTGGAGAAGAGTAGTAGCAGAATGGCCTCTCTTGATCTGCTGGCCACACTTCTTTTGATGCAGCCCAGGATGCAATTTGCCTTTGGGGCTGTGAGTGCATGTTACTGGCTCACATCCAGCTTCTCACTCACCAGAATCCCAGGTCGTTTTCCACAGGGCTACTTTCTATCACCTCATCCTCAAGCCTGCACTGATAATGAGGATTGTTCTGACCCAGGTGCAGAACTCTGCCCTTGGTCTTGTTGAACCTCATGAGGTTCACCTGAGCCCACTTGTCCAGCTTTTCCAGGTCCCTCTGGATGATAGCCTGTCCCTCTGGTGTATTGACCAAAGGAATTTCTTCTTTCTCTCTACATTAAATCTCCCTCTTTCAGTTCAAAAGCAACATCCCTTGTCCTGTCACAACAGGCCCTGCTAAAAAGTCTGTCCCCATCTTTCTGACAGACCCCTTTAAGTGCTGAAAGGCCACAAGAAGGTCTCCCTGGAGCCTTCTCCAGGCAGAACAACCCCAACACTCTCAGCCTGGCCTCACAGCAGAGGGGTTCCAGCCCTCAGATCATTGCTGTGGCCTCCTCTTGGCCCTGCTCCAACAGATCCATGTCTGTCCTGTGCTTAGGACTCCAGAGCTGGACACAGCACTGCGGGGTGGTCTCCCCAGAGCTGGGGAGGTTGTGCAAAGCAGGGAGCTCCTCAGGGGAAGGTGGCACATTGCAGAGCTGGGAGCTGGTCTGCCACAAGGATGATCATACCAAAGGCTGGGACAAGTGTTTGCCATAACCAGGCACCTTGACACTGCTCATTCCTGTGCTGTGGTAGGAAACGCTGGGGCATGGCTGGGGAAGCTACTCTGAAGCTCCATTTCTCCCCTGTAACGCTGAATTTGTCAGTGTGGCCCCGAGGCTGTTTCCCACCTCTAGAGAGAGGGGGTGCCAAGAATGAAGGATATTTGCCTTTTGGGTTTGATCTATCCCAGGACAACAAGATCAGCCTTTGGCTGCTCGTGGACACACCAAGATGGTAACAAAAGTGGCTTTCTGGGGGCAGACACACCCCGGAGCATTACTCCTGCCTGGTGGCTGTCAGGAGATGGTGGTGGTGGGTCACACAGCCGCAAAGTGCTTTGTGCGGACCATTTCCAGCACCCCAGTAGATGGGGCTGTTGTTCCTTGTTTGGGTTTGCGTTGCTGCTGGCAGCATGGCTGGAGAGGTGGGCAGAGTGGGTGCTGGGTGAAGGAAGGATGGTCAAAAGCTGCTTTTGTTAATGGTTGGGCTTAATGATCTTAAAGGTCTTTTCCAATCTAAGCAATTCTATGATTCTATGACTGCATAGAAGTGTCTTCAGCACCAGCCTCCACCTCTTGCAATTGGAGCAGAGCTGGTCCTGCTGGCCTTTGCCCTTCCTCTCACCTGGCTTTTTGACTTCCTTGTAGCAGGATAGCGCCCTCTCACAGGGACCATAATACACTTTTTTGCAAAAAAAGCCAAACCCTACTATTTTTTATAGGTATCTGAGTATTAAGCTTGTCTCTGTGCTCAGCTGCAAACCTTGATCTTCCTTTTAATTTCCCTAAGGGAGTAACTGTGGAATGTTGCTGGCTTCCAGTGCTGAGAAACACAGTGCTCCTAAGTTGAAGATGCCTTGACACTTCCTAGCTCATCTGTCCCGCTCAGCTTATTGCTTCCAGCATTTCTAGAGTGGCTTGTCTTCCCCACGCTCACAGAACTCACAGGTAGACAACTCCCTGCACCCACAGGCTTTGCTCAAATGGGGAAAAATTGAGCAGCAAAGATAGAGAGGGAATCAGGGCATGTGCTGTTTTCCTTCACTTGTTATTTTGCTGTTAGAGGCTCTAATCTGAGAGGAGCCACCACCACCTCCCTCTCCACAGCACCTTTTCTGCAGGCCCCTTTAAGCCATGTGCCTGCTCCCAGCTCGATAAGGTTTTACCAGTTCTAGGGGCGGTAGTGTCTTCTCCCCTTCACTCACAAGGATTGATGTGGGGTAGGAATGAGCATGTTCTTGGCTTTTCTTCTTAGTTTTGGGAGGCAGAACCATTTTGTCTGAATGCTACAAGCAGCCAGAGGTTCTCCATCAGCTCCTTCAGGAGGGCTGAGAGGTTTAGTAACTAGTTTTCCTGTTTTGAAGGGTTCAACCCTTTGAAAAGTTTTGAGATTATTTTAGGTCTTAATTTTGTTTGCCTAAGCATGACTTGGATTCCTTCTTGACTTCTAGGCTGCTCCTTGCACCTTGTTCTAAAGTTTATTTTCCTTCTATGAAAGCGAAAAGTTTGTGGTTTTGTTTCAAAATGAAAGCTGGGATTTTTTGAACCATACCTTGAATATAGAAGCAGGAACTTTGTTACGATATCAAATCTGAGACTTGTGATATAAAATGCTGCAAGTTATGAACACCACAAATTATCAATGTTGTGTGGTCCTCAGGTGGGGCAAGTGCCCTGTGGAATCATCCTTTTACAGTGGCAGGTTGGACTGTGCTGGCTCTGTCCCCTCGGGATCGGGAGATGGATGTTGCTATGTTCAGGTTAGTGTTAAACCTTTACATTTATTTAATTTTTATTTTCAATCTTGGGAGTCTGTTCTGCCATTACAAGAATAGTGGATGGACTTTCCCTTCTAGGGTCTAGAGCACAAGTCTTGTGCGGAGCAGCTGAGGGACCTGGGGTTGTTCAGCCTGGAGAAAAAGAGGCTTAGGGGAGACCTTACTGCTCTTGACAGCTCCCTGAAAGGAGGTTGTAGCAAGGTGGAGGTTTGTCTCTTCTCCCAAGGAATAAGTGATAGGACAAGAGGAAAGAGCCTGAAGTTGCACTAGGGGAGTTTTAGATT
Organism: Ceryle rudis; assembly: GCA_033439905.1. NCBI lineage: Eukaryota > Metazoa > Chordata > Aves > Coraciiformes > Cerylidae > Ceryle > Ceryle rudis. Next base: position 110,377 of record JAAGNO010003250.1, on the reverse strand, counting down.
GGATATTGGGATCACTTTTTTCCCTGCAAGGGTTCTCAGGGCCTGGCCCAGGCTGCCCAGGGCATCCCGGAGGGGTTTCAGAGCCATGGAGATGTGATGCTGAGGGGCATGGTTTAGTGGTGACCTGTAAGTGCTGGGTTAGCAGCTGTGTTAGGGTTTCACACTTGATGAGAACAAGCTGAGAGAGTTGGGGTTCAGCCTGGAGAAGGCTCCAGGGAAACCTTCTTGTGGCCTTTCAGTACTTAAAGGGGCCTGTCAGAAAGGTGAGAACAAACCTTTTAGCAGGTCCTGTTGGGACAGGACAAGGGGTGATCATTTTGAACTAAAAGGGGGAGATTTAGAGTAGAGAGAAGGAAGACTTTTTTTTAAGCTGAGGGTGGAGATACCCTTACCCAGGTTGCCCGGAGAGGTGGTGGAAGCCCCATCCCTGGAACCATTCCAGGTGAGGTTGGCCGTGGCTCTGAGCAACCCCCTCTAGTTGCAGATGTCCCTGCTCCCTGCAGGGGGATTGGACTAGATGGCCTTGAAAGGTCCCTCCACAAACTAGTCTGTGACTCTATGAATGACTGCAGCTCAGCCAAGCCCCCCCACATTAGGTCACTGCAGCACAGGGTTGCATTGTGTCCTTTTACAACACGGTGCTGAATTCTGATTCAGCAATGATCACAGTGTCCCGTGAGAAATAGGCCGGGACCTGGAAATCCTCATTTTCCAGCGTTGCCTTTTTCACCCTAGGGAAAAACTGTGTCTGAGCATTTGTGAGCGATAAGCCTTGGCCGCAGATGAAACCAGGCTGCCACCTGCCAAAGGACAAGCTGCTGCCTTGGGGCTTAGGCAAGCAGCAAGAGAAGTGTGATGGAGAGGAAAAATCCCCATGGCTATCAGGCTGGAGAGCTGATAACGTTACATGCAGCATGAATCAAAATGGGAAGATTGCTTTTTAAAGCCTTCCAGTGAGCACTGCCATTATTTTTGTGTCAGGACATGGTTGCTTTGAAGACATGTGGTTTAGAGGTGTGGTGGGGTTAGCTTTAAAGTTTTCTGTCTGCCAGCTTTGGGGTCAGAAAAAGTGCCTGATGGTTTCAGAGAGGAGTCTAAGCATGCTGGGTTGCAGAGAGGTGAGTGACCTGCTGCACCCATGGCCTGCTGGGATCAAGTCAGGGGCCTGCAGGATATTAGATTCCATCTTCGTGTCTCTTGACCAGAATGGAAGCCACTGTGGTGTTCCTGGCACCACTGTTCTAGTAGGAGTCCTCTACTCCTCGTCACAGCTGCCATGCAGCTGGACAGGGACACTCTTTGAAGAATACTTAATTCCTAAGGCAGAGGGACAGTAAAAAAAGCCCAACTTTTGTTGAACTGACGGGTAAACTCACTTTTATTAACTGAAGAAGCCTTTAGAGAGACTGACAAGCACTCATGCCACAGAGCAAGGTCACCGTGCCGCAGTTTGTGGCCCCAGGGCTGTGTCCTGTATGTGGTAGTTTAGCAAGCCCATGGCTGATATTTACCCTGACCCCCTCCTGTTTCTTTTGTGATTAAAATCAGTGCAGCCATTGGGGGCTACAGCTCCAGAGTACTCCTAAGCTTCTAAAGAAAGGTGGTTTAGATAGTCACTGTTGGGTACATACAGATCATCATGTGTGGATCACCAACATAGAATAATCATTTCCTACTAGAACTATGATAGCTCATGCATAGAGAAATGCTGTGGGGATTATCGAGGAGCACGTGGGTAGCATGGTTGCCCTCTCCCCCTTCTAGGGACTGGTCCCGGTGGGTAGCCCCATGGCCTCAGCTGGCCAGGGTAAGGTGCTTGGACACGTAGCATCGGTGGCCGCATCATGAACACATGCGGGGGCAGTGGGGCGAATGCTGGTTCTCTCCCACCAGCTGTGGAGCTGCTATCCAGGGCTGCTGCTTTGCCTTGTTTCCCAACAGGGCTGGTCCTGTGAGGAGACTCTGTTTTCTTGTCTAGAACAAAGATTATGTGTGTTATTATCTGGAGAGCAAACACTCTCTGCTCTTTCCCTCTCCTGTGGCTACCATTTCTTCTCTGTGCAATAACCCCTATATCTGAGGGTTTGTGTTTGAGCATCTGAATGATGAAATCATAACTAAGACCATTATTCCCTGGCCACTAACCAGTATGTGTGTCTACTGCCCATGCCCTCTTTTCAGGTTCTTACTGATGTGATTATAAGATGTGATAGTCCTACCAGTCCTACCTATCTATTCTATGAGTCTATGATTTTAGTGGCAAAAGGTGCCTTTTCAGGAGAGTTGAGGGGAGGCTCTTTAGGTTTTACCTTCTGCTTGTTTGAGGTGACTTTCACTCTTTGTACTTGGTGTAAGTAAATCCTCCAGATCTTCCAGCATGGGGTTAGTGCTGGCTTTATTGTTTCTCTTGTTTTTCTCTTCTTCGCGTTGCTACATGAATAAAAAACATGGTGTTTAGTTTGAAACTGCAGATTTAATCCATGAAATGGTGGCCTGGCATCATGGTTGGCCTGGCTAAGTGTTTGTTGGTATGAATGCAATCTCTTTGCCAACTTCAAGGTGCTGAACCCTTGGTTACTAAGGGTTTTAGGGAAAGAAAGTACGTTCTAGGCAAGACTGAGAGCCTGGGAAGTGATGGCTCTGCTTCTGGTAGGGCAGGGTTGATAACAGGGTTTAGGTCTATCATGCTGCCTAAATCATATTAGTTCAGCGGTTCCTGCGTTATGGTCCTCTACGTGTTGTAAACTGTCCCAGTCCTGGATATCGTGAAGTCCAAATCCTACCCTGCTAATTTGAGTTGTTGCATCTGTCTGTATCATGCTTTTCCCTTCAGCAGAGGCAGAGACTAGCCTCCTCTCTAAAGTGTTTTGAGAATAACTGGTAAAAAATGGTGCGTTATTTATGGCTCTTCAGCTTGTAGAAAACCTGGCTGTGGTTTTGCTGCTTATCATTGTCCCTTGGAAGTCTCAGGCTCCAAAGCATTACTTGAACTTGGACGTAACTTATTTTTGTAGGTGGAAAGTGCAGTTTATGGGGAAATCTTGCTGTAGTTTTGACGTATGAAAGAGCAGCCCATGATGGGATGTGACCGCTCTTTTAAATGCCATCAGAGAGAACCGAACTAGCATAAACCACGTCTTTCCCTTGGGTCACTAGCACAGTGGCAACTTAAAAGCGCATGTTGCCCATCAGACTCAAAGCGTGTGATATTTCAAAGATGTCTGTGCCAGATCCACTTACCAATTGCATCTTCTTCTTCAGCTCCACGTTGGCACGCTGGTACGCTTCGGCCACCGCGTTTAGGTAATAGATGGCGAGGCTACAAAAAACAAATGCATTGCCGTAGTGATAGGGTCAGAGGAGAGAGAAAGTTTCACTAGGAGGGAATTTTTGCCTACCTTCCAACTCCCAGTTTTCCCACCTGCTGTTTCCAAACTGCCTTTAGAGGCTCAAGGCTTAGGAAGAATTCAGGCTGCCTTGTAGCCTGGTCAGCTAAAGATGGGCTGAGCCAGTCCAGTAGCTCAGTTCTGCTCACTTTTTTAGGGCTGTGACTCTCTCAAGAGCTGCGTGACTGGAAATCACAAATATCTAATACCCTCAAAGGCCACACAGGCAGTGTGTCTGGGAGAGACATGAGGATATTTCAGGCAACAAGGACATTGGGTATCTCTCAGTTTGCAGAGGAGATCGGGGCAGAGTGATGGTATCTAGAGGAGAGTTGGGAAGGCCACAGTGTGGGACTAGCCCAGACTGAGAAGTGATAAAAGGTGTTTCTTCAGCAGATAAACTGGATTTGTGCTGTTCCCTCTCCTGGCTGTCAGGGGAGGAAAGGGCAGGAGATTGTCACTGTACAAAACATTATTTTCAAAGGTCTACTGCTCTCCCACCACTTTTTTGGGGGGGTTGCATCAAACCCTCAGAAACCTGTCCTGCAGCCCTTTTGTAAAGGTCACCAGTTGGGGTGGATTAGCTCTGCAGTCCTATCTTGTATTGGCTGCAGCATCTGTTTGTGCTCCTGAGAAGCCTGCAGTAATAGAGCCAATAACTCAATAACATGCTTGGCCCTCCAAAGGATGCAGTGTGAGATGTCTTGCCGCCTGTGTGCATCTGATCTGATTCTTCTGAGGGTAGGATCTGTCTGCACGAGTTACAGTATCGGGTCATCTTTATTTAGGGTAAAATGAGTAAGTAGTTGGAGGCAGGTAGAGGGACTGCAGGTCATTTCCAGTTCAATTGGGATTTTTCTCAGGCTGTTTCTAGAAGAAACTTTGTAACACAACAACTTATATTTGATTTACCTTAATGGCATTTTCTTTAGTGTAACCTATTCAGAAGGATGCATCACAATGCCCAAGAGCCCATGTGTGGATGGATGCCCAAGGAGTCAGAGCAAGCAAACATATGGATTATGTTCCCCATCTCTCTCCCTGTCTCCCACTTTCTAGTCTGGAGAGTTCAGAGCTCCCTATGAAATTTGGCCACAGCTCTTTCACTTACTTTGATAGCTGTGGAAACCTTGAGAACAATACCAAAAATATCTAAAAAAAAAAAAAAAAAAAAAAAAAAGAGAGAGAACTGCTGCTCTGGTCCCAGTGCTGTTGAAGGTGCTGGGGATTTAAGTGTGTTTTCAAAGCTGAAATGATCAGACAGCACTGAAACAAATTCCAGATGAATTATTTTAAAAAAGAAAACCAGCCCAAACAAAACCCACACCCCTTGATATTTTTTTGAATATGTCATTTCTGAATGCCCCGGCTCGGCAGTGCTGTAAATACCACCAGCTGTGACAGAAATTGCTTCTCCAAAAGGCACCAGGCTGATATTGTCCATTTATTTCCTGATGGCTACTGAAATTTTTTTGTATGGAAGCTGTGAGAGCACTGATATCTACAAGGCCTCTGCCAGCAACGTGTTACAAAGTTGTGTTTAATTGGGTCAGGTAATTACATTTTTGGAAATTGGGTTAAGGTGAAGGGGGGTAGTGAGCATGTGTTGACCCAAATCCAGGCTTGTTCATCTCAGCACAAACTGTATTTAGACCTCACTAACATCTCAGTGTTTGGGTTTTTTTCAACCTTCCCCCAGCCAGGCATGTAATATCACAAGGAAAACTTACACCATGAGCAGAATTGCAGGTATGATCAGTCCTGGATTCGCCACGTAGCTGAAGATCTTGGCAACAAAAAGTGGGAAATCGAGCTCAATGGTCTCTTGAATGACATCATACATCCTTTTCTTTCCACTGGAAAGATAAACAGCCTGGTAAGGGCATGAAGGTCTTTGCTGGAGGGACAAAATAGCTCCTAATCTAACGACAGAAAGTAGCAGGTTTTCTCTCTCTCTTTCAGTAAGCATCAGCTTGATGACTGCCACCAAAATACCTTAATTGCAAATGATCTATTGGTCCAGTTATTCCCTCCTTTGATTATAAGAATAATCTTTGCTAGGCCAGTTTTCTCCTGGAGTTAAGACCTTTGTTTCCACACATGGTTCCTTTGAGTTCTGACTATTTACCCCTCTGAAATGTATAAAACCCTACAGATTGCAGCAACCCAACATTTCTGATCAATATCTTGTTAAATATGGACTTTTCATGGTCGAGATGACTTTCCATATGCAAATCCTGGCTTTCTGAAATCATGAGCCAACTTCAAGAGCTGCTAAGTAATGACAAAAATAGCGAGCTGTGATTATTGCTTAATAGGGAACTTGGTGAAAGAGTCATTTCCAACCAAACTGATAAAGCAGATGAGGGTATTTTGTGTGAAAGGAGAACAAATCTTACTAAAAGGATGGATTACATAATTGACCTTCTTCTCTCCCCAGCATCTCTGGGTCTGTGAATTCAAACCTGTGAGTGCTATTTAGGCTTATTGCCTCCTGGGATCTTGCAGGATTCTGCTCAGGAAGGTGTTGGACACTGTCCCGGTGATGAGAGTCAATAAAGACCGACTTGGCTAAAGGGTATCCCAACTTCATCAACTGCCTCAAGCCCAGAAGAGCTCAGCTTTCAGTCGAGCCAAGAGGTGTGCCAAGTGTCAGAATCGGGTTGAGTGGCTTTTGAAAGGTTGATTTGGAATGGAAACAGCTCTTTCACGTTGCAGATCAGTCACCTTCAAATGTGTGTGCATGCAATGAATTTCTTGTCCAATCCTCTGATGTTGTTCATTGACACTTGTCCTTGTGATAGAACTGAGGGAATTCTGGTCTCTTGCCTTCACCCCCAAGTATTTTAGCCTTCTGTTGTCATTCTCTATTAGCAAGTGGATAGCCTAAACCAGTGCATCTACAGGAACAATTTGCTGTGAGCTGGCTCCTTGCTGAGTCAGACTCAGCAGGCCTAGGAAATGGCATTACTCAATCAAATTAGACTTTATTGGCATGTTAATCCAGTCCACTGAATTCTCTGTGCAGTACTGGTTCTTGTCATAATTAAAAACCAAAAAAAAGACATTGTTGGTTTTATTTTAAAAAACCCTGCAACTCTTCAGGCTCAGAACTATCCATTTCCTGCTGCTTTCCAACAAAATACAATGTGTAAAATACATCTTGAGCTGTGGGTGTTCTTGGCTCTATAGGAGGTTTTAGAAGGAGGATTTGGAACTGTTTTGCTCCCAGAGAGCCTATGGTGTGCTCCTGTTACTTTGTTTTTTACTGGGGGCTGCACCCTTCTGTCCTCTGGTGCTTTCATCAGCGTGTGTTGGTGAGATGCCAGGATTCATGTCGCAGAGGAGGTAAAGCAGCTGAGTTTGCTGAATCTGCTGGAGAACAGCAGACAGGAGCTCAGAGCAGGTTTGATGTTCCTGGTTTGCACCCCATGGCTGAGGACAGCCTGTTGCCTCACACTGCCAAGGATTTGACCAGATGAAGAAGGAAGAAGTTTCCCCATCTCTGCTGAAGTCCACGCCTTTTAACTTCATGAAAACATTCCCATGTATCAGAGGAGAAAAATGGCCTGTTTTGTTGGCGTTTTGCTAGTACCTGAAGGGTCCGCAGTCAAAGGAGGGAGGCAGGGACATGATGGTGTAAGCCACAGGCAGGAGGCTCAGGAACAGGATCAACAGCAACAGTCCCATGTAAAAATTATTAGACTTGGATGCTTTGAAGACTCGTTCATGAGGGACATTGCTAGTCATGACAGCCCAGCACTGAAAGTACATGGAGGTTAATAAGCGCAGCACATTTATACCCACGAGCCCTGGTGCATAGAAGGATCCCATCCTAAAAAGGAAAGGAGAAGGACAGATGCTATTTTTTTTGACAGGCTGGGAGGTTTAGGTTGGACATTAGGAAAAATGTCTTTCCCTCAAGGGTTATCAAGGCCTGTCCCAGGCTGCCCAGGGCAGTGGTGGAGTCCCCATCCTGGGAGGGGTTTCAAAGCCATGGAGATGTGGTGCTGAGGGACATGGTTGAGTGGTGACCTGGCAGTGCTGGGTTAATGGCTGGACTTGATGAATTTAAAGCTCTTTTCCAACCTAAATGATTCTATGTTTCTATGAATGTAACCAGCAGGGAGACACCCTCTTAAATCTGGAGAGATGATGTAGTAGGGTAACAGGCAGAAATGACAAATCCCTGGCAAAAGACACTTTGCTTCCTGAGGTGAGGGTGCTCTGTGCTGCTATTACCTCTGGTGTGACCACAGTAAGGCAAAGCAGTTCCTGTTTGCCCTTTCTTGGGGCAGTTTTGGGACATGTCCCTCCTGCCCAGCCTGCTCTAGCTGACTCTATGCCCACCCTTGCATTGACATGTATCATAAAATCAGAGACACCAAAATCCAAAGGTTATTCTAGCTGGCTTGGAAGCTTTTTAAATCCACTGAAAAGTTTTCTAAGTACTACAAAAAAACCCCAAACAAACAAAAGAGAGGAAATATTTACCAAATCATCCCCTGGTTGAAGACCAAACCCAAAACGTTGCCGCTAATGTCAAACTCAGCGTAGGATGGCTGCACGGGGAAAGAAAGGAGACCGGGTATAAGGATGCTTATCTAAAGCTGGTATGAAGGAGCCATGGCACGGGACTAGGTTTCTAGATATATCTGCTTTTGTGCACACAGAACTTATGTGACCTTTGGCAAGATAAACTGTGTGCCAAGTTTTTCTTTTACATTTTCTTGAAAAGAAACTTTTTTTTATTTTTACTGCAATGCAAAAAATATGCTTCTAAGAACTGAGGGGGGATGCCCTTACATGTTTGAAATACCCCATGCTGTATGTCTGTTTTTTCACACAGTTTGTATGTGCTTAATACTGTTGGCAGCTCATAAAGTTGAGACTTAAGGTGTTTTTATTTTATGGTGAAAACTCAAAAGGAGCCTAGCTGGAGCCTTACTTAGCTGACTGCTTGCAGCTTTGGGAAGGGATAGGTGCAAAAAATTGTTTTCTTTGTTCTTTTGATTCCAGGCTGTTTCTATTTCACAGCTTTAGCTTGATGTTAATATTGGCTTCTTTTTCCCACGAAAACAAACACTATTTTCAATGTCTTCCATCCTTTACCTTCTGTGTGAGAAGGCTGGTTTAAACAAGAGACTTATTCACTATATAAATTAGAAAAACATATACACAGTTGTGCTGGTACCCATGACCAGGTTGGGTTAGGTGACTCTTACCAAGCCATCTTTCACTCCTTTATTTATTCCTGGACCAGGAAGAAAAAAAAAAATCACAAAAAAACCCAAAGCAAAACAGCCCCTACCTGAGCACCAGTGGAGTAACACACATGGCACCAAGAAGAATATGAATTTCCTAAAGATGTAGGAGAAAAAGAGGAGGGAAGCCCACAGTGCTTTCTATTTGCACAACAGAGTTCTCAAGAATGAAGCAAACCCCATGTGGTATTTCTAAAAGTTGTTTTGAGGAAAACATCTGAAAAAAAAAATAATTCAATTGATGGAGGCTAACAAAGTGAGAGGAGGATGTGGGCAGGAGGAGGAAACCAGAAACTTCAATAAGATCTTGATCTGTGAGCATATGCGATAGGAGCAGTTTCATGCTGCTTGGCTGTCAGGTGGTCCTCCAAACTCTAAAAACTCTTCAGCCACCTATACATACCAATTAAATTAAAAGAGAAGATCAGATGACTTCTAGAAGCATTAAAAGCCAATCAGTTTGTAGCATTGGACCAAATGGCCCTAAATTACTTCTATCTTCTCAGCTCTAAGGCACTGACTTACAAATCCAGCCTCTAGGTCCCAGCACCAACAGTAATTCACAAATCTGACGAAACAAGCCCGGATGAAATCTCCCACCAAGATGGTTATGAAGGTCACCAGGATATCGGACACGGTGAGCCTCACGAACTCCTGCAATATAAAACAAGGGAGATGTGCATGAAAAGAAGGGTAAAATTTGAGGCAGAAGGAAGAGTTGTAGAATGGAGATAGCTGGTGTCCCAAGGATCTGAAAGGAAAAACACAAGAAAAGGTTTAAAAGTCTAAGGTGAAAAAACAAAGACCTGGATGATGACAGAGCAGCTGCTCTGAGAATCAATGCCTTCTGAGGAGCAACGATGGGTGGTACTTCCCCACCTGACTGAAAACTACTTGCCTAGTGAAGACACATTAGGTGCATGCAGTAATGCATGGCCTTGTAGTGTAGCTTGGTAAGCCCAGGTGCAGCCTCTTCTCTCAAGTAAACAATGACAGGACTAGAGGGAATGGCCTGAAGTTGCACCAGGGGAGGTTTAGATTAGATATTAGGAAGAATTTCTTTACTGAAAGGGTAGTCAGGCACTGAAACAGGCTGCCCAGGGAGGTGGTGGAGTCTCCATCCCTGGAGGTATTAAAAAAAATGTGTAGATGAGGCACTTTGGGACATGGTCTAGTGGGATGGTGAGATAGGATATTTTTTGTGGTTGTTTTTATTGTTTGGGTTTTTTGGTTTGGTTTTTTTGTTTGTTTTTTTGGTTTGTTTTGTTTTTTTGGTTGGTTGTTGTTGATGGTTGGATGTGGTGATCTTAAAGGTCTTTTCCAACTATGACAGTTCTGTAATTCTTGGTGCAAGGATGAAGCTCAGAGGACTTGAAGGCCACCTTGTGTGCATTTCAGGGGGGTTATTTTGCCTAAATGTGCTCTCATCCCATGGCCTCGTGATGTGTTAGAGGTTGGTATGTGTCAGGAGTTCAGCTTCCAGCTGGGGATTTTACCACCATAGCTGGAGAACCATGGCCAAGGGCACTGCCTCAGTGCTGCTGTGTGAGAGTTGGGAAGGGAAATGTCATTTGTGAGGAAAACTTCAAGCCTGCAAATGCTAAAAACATCGACAACAAAAACCACCTCAAGCCAACCCCGAGATTTACGATGTAAGGTATTTCTTACAATGCCAACAGTTGTCTCCCAGCAAGGTCCCCTGGGCACATCTGCAGGATCAAGGGGAGGTGGAGTGGCAGTGCTGTTGTTCCCTGCGGATGAGTTGTGGTGGCCAAGCAGTGTCCAGTACGTGATGTTCTTCACCACATCCTCTTCAGCCAGCTGCAATGAAGAGACCTCTGAGACAAAACTATCAGGAAAGAGATGTCCCAAAGGACATGTTTGGAGAGACCCAAGGTGTTGGGTTGCCCCTTCCTCCCCACCAGTTACCACTTGTCACATAAGCATCTGCTTACAGTAGAATTGTGGTGCTGGCAATTGCCAGGAGCAGGGCAGACACAGCCCTTCCAGACTGAAAGTAGCGCAGGGGCACCATGAAAACTTATGGGGACCTAGCAGCCTGCTAGAGAGAACATGGAGAAACCAGACCTCCTTCAAGACAAGTGTGTGCCAAGAGAGCCTCCACCCAGTCCTCCTTCCTCACTTGCTTCATAATTTTCCAAGGCAGAGCAAACTGCCCAGATTCTTCCAGATCTTCTCAGCTTAAAACAGAGTAATTTTTTTTTCCTGTGGCTCAGTTAGACATTTATCCTTTCCTGCAGTTATCTGCCTGCAACACGCTACCAGGATAATGGTGAAGAGGGGAGGGCAGGCGAAGAGGATTATAAACTATATCCTTGGGTTCTGTGCTAATAGAAATTGCAAACGGTGTCAGATGGAGAAAAAAAAACATATTACTCTAAAGTCTCATGATTATAGGAGACATTAATCACTCTTTTCAGGGCTGTATATCGAAGCTGGAGACTCTCTGGAAACCCCTCTGGCTGGTGAGTCTCCTCAGGGTGCTGCAGCTGATGGTTGAGAAGATTGGGGATGGGGAAAGCACCTGCTACAAAGTGGGTGATGGTCCCTATGGGCTGCACCCACCCTCAGCTCTGGGAAATGGTAGTGAATGTGGCTTTTTGGCTTTTGACTCAGCTCTTACTTTTTCGTTGACGTCATCCATCAAGGCCAACAAAAATGTGTAGAGGTTCCCAAGGAAGAGTGCGAAGATCCGCCCCAGTTGCCATTTCAGCCCGATGCGGGGATGGTAATTTTCCAGTGCAGCAATGGTTTCAAACAGTGGAGGGCAAAACATGCCCAGCAAGGACATCACAATTTCAACCTGCAGCAGGAGGAAATTGAGATTACCACTAACAGTAACACCAGTGACTATCTTACTTGGGTGTTGCCAGCAACTGTTTGGAGATTTCTGAAGGATTTAGAAAGGGGAGAAAGCCAAAGCAAACTCAGCTTATGGCTTTGCTTGATGTGCAGGCAGCACAATGTGAGACTTCAGGGCTTGGGTTGCCTGGCTTGCTCGTGCAGGAGCATTTTTTGCTGTTATCTCAAAAGGACGAGCTCTGAAGAATTTGTTCCCTGTCAGTCCAGACTCATGAATATTTAGGTTCCTCAAGTCCCTTGTAGTACTGCTTGCATCAGCTCCGAGGTTCTTATTTTAGTTTCGGAGGAAGTGCTAGAGTTGGCTTGCATGCCTGAAGATAATTAGCCGATGCTAATGTTTATTTTCCACGTTCAGCACCTTTGCTTTTGCAATTGGTGGCTACAGATTTGAGTGGAAACTCATCAAGGACTCACTTCTGTAACTCAAGAAAATAGGTCCTAGTGGTACTTTTGTTGCTCTATCTAGTGCGAGATGCTTTGTTGTGGTGTGGTCAGTGAGGTCACTGCCAAGTCAGCGTTAGGTGAGGTGTGACTTTCAGGCTCTATCATTTTTAACAGCCCTACAGAGCCTGTTGGCCTGCAGAGAACCGTGTCTGTACAGCCGTCGTCAAACTCTGACTCACAGGTCTCTTTTTTTGTGCTTTTTTGGTCCAGTACCCAGAATTGTGTTTATGCGTATCTCAAGTTATCACCAGAAAAGTCTTAGACATTAAACTGTTTGTTTATTGGGTTTTTTGGTGGGAGGTGGGTTGGTTGGTTGGGGTTTTCTGTAGAAGGATCCTGGATTTATTCTTCTTTTAAGCCTCCCTTTGGAAACAGACTTGATGCTCTTCTGCCTTTACAGGTAAGAACAGGCC